>JACEGR010009935.1:0-22363 GCA_014170235.1 Listronotus bonariensis
TAACTAACTTATTTACTTATGAATCATTATACTGCGTGAGCAATAGGTTTTGGTAGATATATCGGCCAGTAATGCAATAACAAAACAAGCACTATTGGTTACCTATGTTTACATGCCGGTATTTAGTTAGACTGTCTCTTTTCCTCACATTGCCTATGTGCTATATTATTAAGCTGATCCGGTATAGGTTTCATAAAAAAAACACTAGATACTAGGATTCTTCTCTAGTGCAATTAAATTGACTATGACATACACGTCTTCTATACCGGCTGGTGTATCAACAGACCTGAGCCATAGGAAATCCTATGTAAATTTTAATTCCTTTAAATGTTGGCTAGACTAAAATTATTAGGGAATTTTACAATTAAATTGTAGTAGACTGTTTTAAACACGTTGATAAAATAAGCACATATACCAACGTTCGATATTTATTAATAAGCCAATTATATGTTTTCTGAGAAAAACCATTCGTAAAATTGTTGAAAATTGACAAAAAAATGCATTCATTACTGATGGATTCATTACGATATACAGGCTGTTACAAATTCGAGGAACACCATTAGGATCTCGGAATCGGTAAGAGATACAGGGTTTGATAAATTGGGGTAAAGTTGCGCATTTTTATGGTTAATAATAATATTTCGTTTTAAACATTTAAAAATTTGCAGCCGTGTCGGAATTATCCGGCAAAAACCGAAATTTTGCGAAACAGTTTTTATTGTTTCCTCGGTTTATTTGAAGAGATTAACATTGCCACTTTTTCTGTTCTATAAAATAATGTCACTAAATTTTAAAAAACGACGTTTCGTCTTTGAGCCATCATCATCAACTTTGTTTTTTTATTGGGCGGACTATTTGGTTTTAGACATAATACACACTGTATTTTAATTCTAAATAAAATGACATATCACACTTTACATATATGCGACGTTTCGAACAAAAAACCACCATCAACTAGTTTTTCCATTAAAAATTACGTTTTTATTCCTAACGATTTTGGAAATTTCCATTTGAAGGTAACAAGCTACAAGGATTAAGGTAATTTACATACATTTACTTATACGTAATAAAATAAAGCATTTAATTTAATCAAACACTTTTATTAGCTTTATCGTAGCCTGTCATAAAAAATAAATGTATACTTACTACAACTACGTAAAATTGTTATTTGCAGAGTTCGGATACTGAAAATCGGTATTCGAATACGAATACGAATACCGAAAAAGAAAGTATTTGAATACCGAATATTTGAATACTTGGAAGAAAAAAAGTATTCGAATACGCGGTATTCACGAACAGCTGGAATCGGTATTTGAATACTGGAAAAAAGATACAAATACTACAAAAAAAAATCGATGATAAAAAATTTGAAAAGCAAAAAAAGGTCTTTACCTTATGTTTCCTTTTGGTATTCTACTCGTGACAATTTTGGTATTCGAATACTGCTTACACAATCCGGTATGTGAATACTCAAAAAAGTATTTGTCTAATACATCAAAACAATTTTAATACACAATCCCAAATACTAACCAAAAAAGTATTCTACCGAATACTAAACACACAAATGTATTCGTATACTATTCGAATACCAAAAATACCAGAATTCTCAGTATTCGAATACGACCCAACTCTGATTATTTGTCATGACGAAATGGTTAATGATGATGGTTAATCGGTTCGAAACGTCGCATAAATGTAAAGTATAATATACATATCGTTGATTTTAAAATTAAATTACAAGTTTATTAAGTTTAAAACCAAATACTCCTCCCATTTAAATAAACAAAGTTGATGATGGTAGCTCCAAGACGAAACGTTGGATCTAAAATTAGGTGACATTATTTTATAAAACAGAGCAAGTGGCAATGTTGATGTGTCGTTAGTTTTAAAATATTTCTTTAAATAACCCAAGAAAAAAATAAAAACTGTAAAACGGCTGCAAATTTTTAAATTTTGAAAACGGAATATTGTTTAGCATAAAAATGCGCAACTTTGCCCCAATTTAACCAACCCTGTATCTCTTACGGTTTTCGAGATCCTATTGGTGTTCCTCGAATTTGTAACAGCCTGTATATCTTGTATGCAACGATTTTACAAATAGTTTTTCTCAAGTAACTTTTAATTGGCTAAAAAAAAATACAAAATTTAGTGTGTCAGCCTATCTTATCAATGTCTTTAAAATGGTCCAATGCAATCATATTGTAAAATCAATGGCCAATATTTAAATGGGATTTCCTATGGCTAGTCTGGCGATGCATCACTTGGTATACCAAATTCCAAAATTACGACAGAAATACGGATAAATCTATTCGTTTAGATCTGGAAATAACATTTAGGTCATATTCAAATAGCTTTCGTAATAATTAATTGAATTGGTCCTTTTCTTCACCTAGCTTTATTTTATAACTTTAAATTTTATAATTGCTTTTCTTCTTTGCCTTCCGCAAGTTGATAAACTTTTTAATTTAAATACATTTTAGTAATAGACCACCATTAATCCAAAACTTTTAGGATTTAAAATATTAGGTTTTGAAATCCTTAGAAATACAACACCTAAATTAAGTTTTAACTTTGTTGACAATTAAGTTACCAAAGTTTATGTTCATTTATGTATTATTAAAGAGTTATCTTTTTGAAGAGGAATTTTTGGAATAAAGTGTTGTTGCTAAGATTATTATTTAAATTTGGGCAACAAAGGTTAAGTTTAAGCAAAGGAACTGGCTACAGCGCAGTGTGTAATATTACACGAACCACTTGGTTCCACTTTTGACCCCTCCATAACTCATAACCCATTTATCGTAAACAGATGAAACTACGTGTGTTTTTTAAATTACCTATCTATAAGTACAGCTAGAAGCCTTAATTTTTTAAAGATAGCTTAAGCTGCTATAAAAATATGAAGGTCCAAAAGTCTTCAATATTCTACTGACTGACTGACTGACAAATACGTAGATCAAAGACACTTTTTTATTAAGGTGTTCACAAAATTAACAGGCCTTCCATTCTTTTGAAGGGTGTACGATTTTAACATTTCTGTGAAATATATGGCTATATACCATAAATTTTTTTGAGGTTTTATTTTTTATGTGGCATAACTGAATATTTTACCAGCTTTGGTATTTTTAAAAAATCCCTGTGTATGTGGAAATGAACTCTACAGAAAATTCTAAGCAATCACATGTGCCATCCGATATACTACATTTATTAGTTTTCGAAGAAAACTTGGCGGTTCTATTAATTAGTTCAGGGGTTCCCAAACATATTTGTAGTGTGACGCGCTTGGATACTTGTAATTTCCTTATGGCCCCCTTACGCCCAACCTAACTCCCGACAATCAAAAAAGGCCCTCACTTAAAATGGAAATTTCTTATTCTAATAATAAATTAAAGAGCTAAAAGATATTGAATTATTGCAATGCAATTAATTGAAACACTTTTAGTTTTACTTTATTTGTTCTCTTACTTTCCCCCCTTTAATGTTTAATCATTAGTACACTAAATTGATTTCTTTGTATTATCCTAAAAAAGTTAAAGAGCAAAAAAGTTCTAAAAAACCAACTTAATTTTATTTTACTTAACTTTTACCTTACATTGGGAAAAACATGTATCCAACTTCTATCAATTTTTCTTTTAAAATACCTTGACTCCACATTGTCTTATCAACAGCCGACCCTCCAGGGCGTTTTGACGCACGGTTTGGGTAACCCTTGTTTAGTTAATAAAGGTGAAAAACGGTAAATTTTTTAAATCCTAATTTGAATGAAAAATATTACACCTTAAGTCTTTCAATAAATTTTGACACCTATTTCACAATCTTTTTATTACATCCTATTGCTAAACCTCATAGCTTTTAAGATAATAATGGTGATAACGCGAAACTGTCTGGAAAATTGCGAAGAAAAATTATATTTTTAACGTTTTCTAACCACTCACTGTGCGGCTTTGAAACTTAAAATTGTTTCTTTAAGATTAATTATTTTAAAATGATGTTTTGTAATTTAATATTTTACTTTTAATATAACTTTTAAGCATTAATAGTTATTTATAGCTTAAAGCAATACTTCAAAGTTTTGTTTATTTGTTTTTAAATATAACTAAGGGTAATGAATAATTTAAATTACCTTTATTGCTTAGAGCTAAGTAGTGTAAATTACATTAAGTATCAAAGCTTTATCGATAATAATAACAAAATTTACAAGGAAATGGGAAATACAGTAAGATGATCAAGTTTGCGTTACTTGCCCGAAGCAGTTGCCACTTAGTATAGTGGCTTAGATTCATTGATCTGTCTGATTATTTTTTCACTGGATTTCGTGGCTAATAAGTTTTCTTAATAAACAAATATTATGCGTATAAAAACCCATTAAATAAACTTAAAGTGGTGTAGGTGGCGCCTTCAATTTAACACAGGGAAATTAACATTAAATCTAAATGGTTCGTGTCAAATAATATTATTTAACGAGTTTTATCGGGTCAATAAAAAATTTTATACATGATTTAAAATTTTTCAATTTTTGTGTTTTTTTTTGTAATATTTATTTATTTTAAATAATAGGTAATTACTTCCCTATTATTGTAATATGCAATAAACAGAGCACTTTAAATAGTTTCAAGGATAAAACCAGAAAAATCCACATTAGGTACGACTCATGTACACATAATTCAAAACAATTTTGTTAATGGCTAAGCCATATTATCATATCCCAAGGACAATTAAATGTTCCTACGGACAACAAGTCAGTTATTCAAGTGACTGGTTGTCCGACGGACATTTTTAAACTTTTATACTTTAAACTGTCCGGTAGAACATAGTTTATTTTTGATTTTTTGCTTACCATATTTTAATAAAAAAATATTTATTATTTACGTATATTTTCTGGTTTTTTCCCAACTTTTTACCATTGTTCCATATTAGTTTTTAAGATCCTAATACACTTTGCTATTTAACACCAAATTACTGCCAAAATTTACATGGAAAACACCTCCGGCATAGTTGGTAACGGCTAAACCTCAAATTATGTAACTCCTCGAGAACTTTGTTTAACAATGGTTGAAACTACAATCTCTGGTTGCAAATTGTATTAAATCGCAATTTTGTATTGTTAACTGAATTGTTTTGCAAAAGTTATGCTTAATAATATATTGTTATAATTAATACTAATATTAAGTATTAATATACTTGTATTTTATTATGTTTTCTCTGGTTAAGCACAATGCATAGTTTTTAAAAATTAACATCAAAGGTTCATGCCGTACAGAACACATAAAACAATTGTTTCTTTAAAAATTTTTAAAGAACTTCCAAAAATAATTTGAGCTGGTGGACGATGTTATAATTTCAGTAACACTAAAATATTGTATATGCACTGGCCTTATTTCCTAATTGATACACATGTTTTGGTTAGTATACCGGGTGTTTTTAATTACCTCCTGTTAAACCAGAAATAACAGCTACTTTCAAATTTTAATTAACAGCACCGACCTATTTTATTTCATTTCGATATAGTAGGGGAGCCCAAGAGGGGGATTTCGGAATTTAATACAGCTCGGCAAATTAATATACCGGAGAATACCTTGTACCCGGTTAAGTACCTCCACAAAATATGAGCTATGTATACAGTATGTTTCCTAACAAATGCAAAAAAAAATTAAATGGCGATTCATTGTTAAAAATAAAGGGTAGTTTGCTTGATAAACATGGGGTCACCAGAACTAACCATTAGGAAAATATGGCGGTAAAAAAATATTGAAAAAATTAACGTTTTTCTTTTATCTGAAAAAGAACTGCGATGGAATAATGAAATTGTACAAAAATATTGACATTTTACCGTATAATTGTAAGGCACACTAAACTTTTATTTTAACAAGGAAACACCTAAAATTTTTACCATTTGTTTAAAAACACCCTGTATAAAGCGGCAAGTCAAGGATAAAGGATCAGATTAGTAAAAAGAATATACAGGGTTTCCTTATTGCGGTAAATTTTTTTTACCGCGTATTCATGAGTTATTTTTATATAAAAAGTTTATATAAATATATGTCCTCAAATTTTTGTTCGCAAGATACAGGGTGTTTTACTTTTCAAAGGACCTAAAAATTTCTAAAACACTTCTGTTGGTAAAATTTGTTAGACTAGATATAAACGCTGTTTAAATAGGCATTTGTTGTTGTTATTACATAATTCCTTATAAAAAGTTAAGAACACTTATTTTAAAACAATAAATATTGCCCCAATATTTCTCGTAGGGTCCAGGGTTATGCAGTTTCGCGGATTTGATTTTTTTCTGGAAAACAATGCAAGCTACTTAAAAATATGAAGACACAAAAACTTCGTAAAAATAAAAGTTGCAAAAAAGTCAGTGGTGTACATTTTTGTTAATAATATTAGCCAGGATGCGTCCCACGCCGCCACTGGTCGCACAAATAAAAATTAGTGTGGGGCCAAAAAAACTTTCTATTTTAACAAAAACCACATCCAAATTTTATTAAAATCGCATAAGGCATATTTAAGATATTATTAAAAACCCTATTTTCTTTTTGAAGTTTAATACCCTGTATCTTAAAAACACGGGCCGGACCGCTGGCGTGTTGCCTGCCTTGTAAATAAATCAGAGTGCGTCCATTACAGGCGCGTCGAATTGGATCACCCGGCAGGAGATTTACATACTTGTTAAAAAACTGTTCCGTCCCCCTCCCGTCGCTAGTGGACGCGTACCCTAAAAGTGTATATTCCACTAATCTGACGATTTAAAAGTGATGTAAAGACAGCGGAGGGCTATATAAGTACTTGTAAAAAACGTTATCTTGTCATTCTCAAGAGTGACTTTATTTTTCAAGGAAATAATCAAGTATAACGAAAAATATTTCATTTGACGATTTTCATAGCCAAAATAACGACAGTATTTTTTGACATATTTAACAATCTCTAGTCGCTTTCCCCACCGATGATAAGGTATACATTATATAACATGTTTTTCTTCTTATCATTTAAGCTTTGCAACCCAATAGGTCTCTATGACGCTCAAGTAAACAACCATTTAATCCGTGGGCTTTTCTTAAATCTTTTTGACATCCCACGAACGCATATGCTTAAATAGCTGAGTACCGTGAGTGTCGGGTTATTAGCTGTTTAACCCATCATTCCCCCTGTTCTGTCAACGTTGTCCAAGCACTGAAACCTGCAGTTATGCATTTCACAGCACCTTCTAGATAACGCGGTAGTGCCACCACGGTCGTTATTTTTAAATAACTACTACCTACATAAATGTCTCCCCCGCTGGGAATCGAACCGGCGACTTCTGGCTTCGAAGATCAAAGCTCTGTTCACTGCGCCACGGGGCTTCCCTACCAATAGTATGACACTCTGAATACAATGACATGGCACATGTCCTTTTTGTATACTTTTTTTATAACCAACCATTAAAGATCTGTTTAAATGTGGTAGATAATTATTCTTCTTTAAAGATACTAAAGTTTCGGACTACCATTGTCTTTATTTACAACTATTCACACAACGGTAGATGCTCAACCAGACTATACAGTGTGTCTACGTAAGTTGGCGGCATATGGAAAACTTTTTATTATTAATTTTACAAAAAAACTGTTCTTTATAAAGTTCTGCATAGTCCAAAATCTAAAATGCAATCATCAGATATCAAATTGTGTCAGTCATGTACGAGGTTTGGCCAATAAATTTAATTTTTGCTCAAGAGTAAAGTACCTGTATTTTTGCCAATATCGCAAATCGTTATAAAGAAAAGATGTTTAGAATTAAAAATTACTTCCAACTATGCAATTTTGTTTATTTAAAAAAAAACAAAAAAATTTTTTTTGAATTTTTTTCTGAGGTAATGGTAAAAATTTAGGTTTGTACATTAGTGCATTATATTTCATGATTATAAATGTCATAGGACAGTTTTAAATAAACTTTTTAAATTAATTGTTATTAAAACAAGAAGAATGTCCAATGCACTAATGTACAAACTTAAATTTTTCTCGATGAACAAAATTGCATATTTAAAAGTAGTTTTTAATTTTAAACATCTTTTTTTAACAATTTGCGATATTAGCAAAAATACAGGTACTTTACTCTTAAACAAAAATTCATTTTTGGCCAACCCCGTACATGACTGATACAATTTGATATCTGATGATTGCATTTTAGATTTTGGACTATGCAGAACTTTTTAAAGAATATTTTTTTGTAAAATTAATAATAAAAAGTTTTCCATATGCCGCCAACTTACGTAGACACACTGTATAAACCAGTAACAGTTGGAATTACTTTAGTTTACACTTGAAAACGGACAGAGATAGGACTGCTGTAAACGAACGTTGTGTAAATAAATTAATAAAGACAATGGAAGTCCGAAATTCCTTTAGCACAAACATTAAAGATGTTACAGATTAAATATAGGTTTTCTTTTGTTTCAGTTCGTCAAGGTAATACTGAACCAATTGTTCAAGAACTAAATCTTGATAACATGTGGGATGAATCCTCTCCTCAAATTTCAACTGTACTGGAGAGTACGACCGAATTTCCTACGGATATTGCTCCTTTTGATGCTGCTTCTGACGTACCTATAGATGATCAAAAGTAAGTATCGCACCACTTACCACGTTGTTCCATAATTTCCTCATTTTTTTTTAATAGACTATAGCGTCTTAGGTATAAAATAAACAAACTTGGTAAACTTTTGTTGTATTTTTTTCTTAGTCGGCCTTAAAAAGACAAACAAAATTGATGGAGTAAAAACTTAATTTTTACTTAGATATTTGATTAATTTGGGCGTTTTGAGAAATGTGTTTACCAAGCAATGTTTTATTTGCTTTTTTACCACGATTATTTTATTTGGCAACCAAGATTAAAAATTTACCACAATACAAATAATGCAAAAAATGCAACAACATACACCCAAGTAATCAAATGCGCTTCAGCATATACTGCCTCTCCTACGGAAAAACACCGTATGTGTATATTATAAGCCTATTCACATACGGTGTTTTTCCGTTGGACGGCAGTAAAAAGAGGCTTTTATTTTATTATATAGTAACTTTAGGTGTCATGCAACAAAATTGTATGATTAACTCCATTTCACATTATTTGCAAGTTTCAACGTTGTTTGAGCCGATGTTTCAATGATATTTTAAAAAACAGTTATAAAATATACTGTTTAAGCAATAAAAAGGGTATGTCGGCTAGTAAAGTAACAACAAAGGATGTGTGTCATCCAATACGAAATGTTCACATGCCGGTATTTACGTTAGACTGCCTTTATTATGTTATTTAGCTAAACCGAGATAAGTTCTTGGTTATTAAGAGTTAAACTGCAGACACAACAAAATTGTACAGGGTGTCCCATTTTGGTTGCAACAGCAGGGTAGCTTAGTTATTATTAAAGATATAACCCTAAGGTTCTTGCGACCCTAAGCTACTGCTTTGTGAAAGGAAAAATGCCATAAACATAGCCTTCATAGTTTTTAAGCAACAAGGTGCTTTTAAAAATTTTGCATTTTCAGGTAGCCCTTGTATCTCAGTTGACTGATAACTTATTAAGAAGGGAAAAACGGAGTCCTATATAACTGTTTTGCAGAGGCATAGTCAGATGTTTTAGTAATGTTTTGTTTTTAAAATATTACCCATATTGTTTTTTTAATGGAACATCCTGTATATTTGTCAACAAACAAAATTGTCTTTTCACAAGCTTTTTAAAAATGTATAGCACTATGGGTTTATTTTTATCAACAACCTTAATTTTTACAATTTTGATATTTCACATCCAAAATTTTGCAGTAGGCTAGGCCAAACAAATTAACCAACTGTTTTTTCTATGGATTGGATTACTGTAGTGGTGCTCACGACTTTCAAAATTTAATTTTTCTAATAAAGGTAATAATGTTTTTTTGTTATATAAATCTACGTGTCCGCCTAAGTTCTCTACCTATGGGAACATTTTTTATTATTATCTTCATAATTCAAAACCAAAAATGCAATCATTAGATATTTATTCTCTTTTTCAGTATTATACGAGGTATCTTAAAAATGTGAATTTTGTTCAAGTAAAAAGTACCCTTATCTTTGAAAATATTAGAAATTATTATTATTAAGGAAAGATGTTTGGAAATACAAATAACTTTTAAATATGGAAACTCGTTCCTTTACAAGAAAAACGGTTTTCTTTAATTTTTATGCGATAACGAGCGTTTCTGTAATTTTTCGCTGTTTCCACAGTTCTTAAGCTTTATTTAGATATTACATTTCGAAAAATTGAATTTATATCGTTTTTTCATAAAAACTAAAAACTTTTTCTGAGTATTAATGATTTTACATATTTAAGAGTTATTTATATTTCTAAAATTTTTCCCTCATAATAATTTTCGATATTTTCAAAAATAATGGTACTTTCCTCTTAAACAAAATTCACATTTTTTGAGATACCTCGTATACTACTGAAGAAAATGAACATCTAATAATTGCTTTTTAGGTTTTGGAACACAAGTTCTGGACTTACTTTTTTATATTCTTTATTGCATACATCCAAAAAAAAGTTAAAAATTGTCAACAAATTTTCATTGCTAATACGAAGACGTCCATCAGATGTCAAAAAATAGGAGTTTTTATTAAAACTAGTACAAGCAGCTTAATAAAATAAAAAAGTATATTTTTCTTCTTTGTGTAACTATTGCAATAGGAAATAATAGGCAGGAGCCCCGAATAATGGCCTTTGCCTAATATAAAATAGAATTTAGAAAACAATTTAGTTCTTCTTGTGAACATCGGGGTCTTGTAAGTTAATAAGGACTGGTGACTGGGATATAAAGCGAGAAACATACTTTTTAGAAAGGGGAATAATGCCGGACACGAGGGGCCAGTATAATCTAATAAGATGTGTGTAAGAGAATTGGAGTATATTTTCTAAAAAAAATCTCGAGCACAAATAGACTTGTTACTGGAAGGATCCGATAAAAAAGAAGTTTTTTTCCTTTTTTCTCTGGAACAAATTAAAAATAGATCCATTTTTAGGTTTGACGGCTTAAAAGATAATTTTTGCTTGCTTTTGGTCTAACAGAAAATTATTTCAACTTTAAAAGTTAAAAATGAAATACCCTGAATATTTTAATATTTTTAAATTCCTCACAAATTCTACATGGTAATTTTAGATTTTTAAAACATCTTACGCCTACCTAATTTTTTTAAAGCCATTTGTATTAATGCATCTAGGGGGCTATTATTATTTATGCACGACTTTCTTTTAATCCGACCGTAAATTAAATGATAACGTTAGATTTGTCATAAGATCCTATATTCGAAAAGTACTTCGTCCCTCAGGGCTCAGTTCTGGCACCAACATTGTTTTTCTTCACATCAACGACCTTCTCTCGTCCACAACTAATTCCATTCATAGTTTCGCCGATGATAGTACCTTCACTCCAGTTTTCAGGTTCCTAAACCCATCACTAAACCTGACTTGAAAACAAACGCAGAGCGATGCAGATATCTCTTTCGCAGGATCTTACTTAATATTGATTGGGGCACTAAAATTCGTTCCATTTTAATGCATCCAAAACACAGTCATGTTCCTTGTCGCGAAAGAGTCATCAAATACTCATCCTCTACTTATAAGCGGCTAAGTTTTATTGTCTAAAAAGGTTGCCATTTAAAATAATAAAAATACGAAAATATCAATTTGCCCAAGTGTTTCATTCTTATCTTTCATATTAGTCACTGAGACTTTGCGACTGTATCTTTTTGACATCACCTAGGGTCCTTAGATTAATTTGCTCCCAATGAAGGTCACCTAGATGCAATATTAAAAATAACTGTAAAAAATCAAGTCGGCATAAAAGACTTTCTAAAATGTTACATTCTGACTTGAAATTATCTCAGGAGAATTTTAAAATGTACAGGATGTTCCATTTAAAAATTTAAAATTGAAGCCGTGTCCGGTTAAACCGGATGTGACTAGAAAGTGAAAAGTATGCGCAAACTCTCCTCTGCTCATAACCATTTACCTACATATACCCATACTTATTTTGATGTGTCTAATACTTTAGGATTTGTAGCTTGTCAAATAGATTTGTTGACACCCAGTATTTTTACTTGTTGTAGTACCAGTGCTTAAATTATTTATGAAAATTTTTCAAGGTCCCGAATATTTTTAAAATTATTCCGATGTGCAGGCAAAAAATGAAAAAATCCGAAATATTTTAAGCACGTGTAGTATACGGTAAAAAAATTAACATCAAATTGGTTTAAAATATTATTCTTTTGATTTAATGTTTATGCCTTTGACATGGACTTTAAAAAGTAGCATAAAATAAATTTTAGACTTTGAACATTGTTTACTCTTTATTCATAATATGATATTATATTATTTATATTATTACAGTCAGTAAAAATAGTACCTATATTTTATTTTTTTAGACCTATACCTAGCTTACGTTTGCTCCTCAGTTATTTTTACTACTTCATTTCTAAGATATTATTTTACTTACTGTAGTTGTAAAAAATTGTCATTTAGGGACTAAAAACCGTACATTATTTTATATTATTACCTTTTAGATATGCATAGAGGCTAGTAGAAAATAATATTTTCTTTATTTATATGGGTGGCCATTTAAAAACAAAGCAAAGCTTATTTTAGGCACTTTAGGTAATTTAGGAAAAAACGCTTGGATCCGTTAATTTTTGATTTTAGGGGAGACCTTTTTTGCTACTTTTACCTCCTAAACTGCAACCCCCAAAATCTTAGATGGAAAGAGGGATCGAGTGATACATTATTTTAAATTTTGCTCGACTCTGATTGCAACAGCCAAGTTGAAGTCTCAGCTATTATTTACGTTAATTTGAAAGCTTGTCAAAATTTTGATTTTATTTTTTAATGCATAATATTAATTTACCTGTAAGAGCAAGCTAATTTAAACTTAGAGGATATGATTAGAGTTAAGCAGATCTTTAAAATGAGATATCAATCTAGGGAGGGTGTAATTCACCCTCAAATTTTAGGGGTCAGTTACACTCTCAACTAATATATCATTTTAAATATTGTTTAACTCTTATTGTATACCCTGAGTTTAAAGTAGCTTGCTTTTATGGGTAATTTAATATTATACATAAAAAAACTAAAAATCATGATTTTGACAAGTTGTCATATGAACGTAAATAACAGCAGAGACTTAAACTTGGCAATTGTAATCAGAGTCAAAAGACCTTTAAAATACTGTAGTACTTGACTCCTCTTTCCATTTAAGATTTTGGGGGTGAGTACCACCCCTGCTTAAGGGTTGCAGTTCAGGGAGAAAAGTAGCAAAAAATGTATTCCCCTAAAATCAAAAATTGAGTGGTCTAAGCGTTTTTCCTTTAATGATCTGGACGCTCAGCTCTGTTTCGTGTTTGAATGGCCACCCTGTATATGTGAATGACAAACATGACATAAAAACAAATTCTATAGATATATTTTATATTCAGTCCAGGGTTCCAGGAGAAAAAAAAAGAAAAATACTTGGATTTTTATGGAAACGTAACTAAAATTATACATTTGATTGGTTAAAAAATAGTGGTGTAAAATTTTCAATATAGTTTTAACAAATTCCAAATGATCATGTAACAACTCTTTAACAGGAAATATACAAGCGATGGACATATTTAATTAAAAAAGCCGTGGTTCAGAGGGATTTATTTTTTCGGAAACCGCAGCAAATAAAACAAATTAAAAGTGTTGTGGCAAAAGTTTTTTTTTAATTAGTTTTGACCGCTGACACAGATCAAATAAAAAGTCTGTGTGGGTGACTTTAAAATTACTTTTTGATGTTGAATTCTAAAAGTTTTCTACTTGGGGCTTTTGGTGGATTGTCAGGTTTCTGCGTTATGTCTATGTTAAAATTAGGATATTCGATCCAGATGGTCTCAAAGACAAGTAAATTGTTTTCCAATTTTTCTCTCTTTTATGAAGGGTGACGGCTATTACTTTCGGCTTTAGTGGCACCCAAGTGGCTCGTTGGCTACTTATACTATAGATAAATATTTGTGATAACCATCGACGGAATTTAAGTTTTTTTGTTTCAAGTTGGGCGTGAAATAAAAACGTGATTTTAATGGCGTTTTTACACACACCAGCAATGTCAGCGCCGGTGCCGGTGACGGCTCTGGTACCGTATGACATTGCTTTTTACAGTAATTTAGAGTAATTAATTAATGTACAACATCGTACTTAACAAAAAGTTATTTATTTTCAAAAAAACCACACCTACAAATCGCTCTAGGAACCACAATTATTACTGGGAGGACAATTATAAGTTAACATAGAACTTGCATCAAAACATTTCTTGGCACCGACAAGTCGGAACCTGTGAAAGTGTACATAAGTGCGTTTTTACACACACTGACAATGTCGGTGCCGGTACCGTATAACATTGCTTTTTACACGGGAAAGGCAAATAAATGGGCCGGGCTATGTGTAAAAATACTAATGTATTTATATTGAATTCAGCGTCGGTGCCGTTACCGGCACCGATTTTGCCGGTGTGTGTAAAAAGGCTCTAAGATGCTTTACCTAATTAGTTTAGGCGACGTATTTGAAGTTTTATTTGATTAGACTAAATTCAGGTTTTTTTAAATTTTATTGTTTTTACTTAAATATAAATATATACTGTTTAAATTTTTTTACCACTGTTAAATTGATTCGCCTACTCAACAATTTTTAAAAAGGTGTTTCTTAGTTTTTCTGCAGAAAGCCTTATATGTTTTGTTTTTTTCAGTTTTTTTATCATATCCCCGCCATTTGGATGTGCCATTAACACAAAAACCAAATGGCCGATTTTCCGATATATGCCAACTTTTTTATTTTAAATAGAACACCCTGTATATTTTTTACAATCCTAAAATTTAATATTTTTCTTTTAAAATAATGTTATACAAGCTTTGATTATTTCCAAAAATAAATTATTAATCTCTAAAAAGATTGACTGCATCCCAGTTAAGAGTAAACTTTGATAATGAAAAAATTGCTACAGAAAAAGAATACTGCAACAAAGCTATACAATATGAGCAACGCTGTTTGGTTCATCGGCAGGCAATAGAATAACAAAAGAAGCACTATTAGTCACGCATGTTTACATGCCGGGATTTAGTTAGATTGTCTTTTTTCCTCACATTGCCTATGTGTTATGTTATTTAACTGAACCTGTATGTTATTCACAAAATAATAACTGCAGTAACGCTAGATTAATTTTTTAAAAGTTTTTGTCAATATTAAGAAAAACCTATAGCTTTTTTAAATAATACTACTCATGCCATGCAATTTTCCTAAGATCACTATACTAGTTAAGCAGGTAGGTATTGGGATATCGTCGAATAAAGCAACAAAAAAGGATGTATGTGACTAATCCAATCAGATGTGTTTACATGCAGGTATTCATGTTAGATTGTCTCTTTTCTTTACATTGCCTATGTGTTATGTTATTTAGCTAATTCTGTATACATTATTTTTTGAAATAACCCCAAAAAAATAAATAATTTGAAGATTGTAGAAAATTACACATGGTGTTTCCTTTAAAATAAGAAAGTTGCCCTGTATCGGAAAATCGGCCATTTTGTTTTTGTGTTATCGGAATGTTACAACCAAATCACAAGAATTTAATAAAATCCTTTAAGAAATTCTAAGAATTTCTTTACGTCACATCATATTGATGTCCTTTTTTGTTCTAGAGTTATTCGCGATCAAAATGGGTTAAAATACAGAGTGTTTCCTAACTACGGTACAGAACTTAAGGGGGTGATTTCTTATGTCTTTTTATAAAAAAAAGTTTCTATAAACATGTGTCCGGACTTGCTTTTGTCATTTTTTATATATCAAAACCGATTTAAATTAAATTTTAAAAACTTATTTAATGTAATAGAGCGCTTGTAAAGCTCTAACTATACAAGGATTATTTGTCCCAGTGGCTTCACAGTGGGCATCACAGCCAATATTATTGAGAAAAAGAGTACGCCACTGACCTTTTACAGAGTTTTTATATTTTTTCCGATTAATCAATTAAACGTGCCCCTTTAAATTTTTAAGAGAAATCATTAAAAACCACTTTAATTTCTTTTATAAGGTACCCTAGACAACATGGTAGAAAAAAAAAACAATTAATAGCCTTAAAATAAATAAGCGGTCATATATTTTACCGAAAATCGTCATTTTCGTGTTTGACTAAGGTCAAAACTTTATTTTTTAATTTTGGATTTTATTTCATGCTGTTTACAGGTAATTTCTAGTAGCTATTACTTAAAGTAGCTTCACTTTTTTTGCGATTACAAAGCGGGATACAAAGAAAATACAAGGAACTGAAAAGTTTAATCTTTAATTGCCTTACTGAACAAAAATTAAAAACTTTATTAACAGTCAGTGGTGTACTGTTTTTTCTTAATAATATTGGCTGTGATGCACACTGAGATGCCACTGGATTTAATATTCCTAATTTAGGTAGGGCTTTACAAGGGCCTTATTACTATAAATAGGTGCACCAAATTTTTTCAAATCGGTTAAAGCATTTTTAAAATATCAATATTTTTTAAGTTTAACGCCCTGTATCTCAGAAATAAAGAAAGTCTGGACATATGTTTACCCCCTTAAGTTTCGTATCATAGTTAGGAACCACCCTGTATAGGCGGAAACCCCATATTTTAAATCTTTTTACAACGCTCACTTCCGACAGCCACAAATCTTCCCTGCACTTTAGATACCTTTTTCTACATTTTTCAAATTTTCTAATTACTTTCCTTTTATTAGTGAAGATAAAAAGTGGGCAACAAAACTTCCACAAATACACAGTCATGTCAAAGAACGCGGTTCTTATAAAAGGGACACAATGCTGGTGTTGGGTGTATTTAATTAAAAACGCCGGCGGCGTATTTTCCGGTAAATTTTTTTCCAAACCGCACCGGAAAATAAATAAAAAATTATTTAAAGTAGGGCTGCTCTCTGCCTGTGTACTTTTTTATAAATTGCGTTTACCCAACCTTAAATTAATTAAAGGGCATGGCGACCTTTACGATTTTGGTCAGTTGATTTAAATACGTGGGGTTTCTAACAGAGTTAAAAAATGAATGGAAAACAGAATGTTCCTTGCTTACACAAAATACACTTGCTTGCTTTACTTTGTTGTTTTATAAAACAAAACCAAAATGTTTTAGTCCGGGAGGTAGCCACGTCGGAAATAATTTTAGGTTGGCTGTTTTTTTATATGTTGTTCTTCCTTCTCTTTCGGGTAGATCCCCAGCTGTCTGGCTGGCGGTAGCGGTTGCGTTGGTGCCCAGCTGTGAACTTGACATTTAGAGAGGTCACCTTAACATTTAGAACTGTCACTGATATGTCAAAAAATGCAGACCTTGGTCATATATTATCGTTTTAAGTTTCATCAAAATACAGGGATTTCCAAAATGGCATATTAAAGTAAAGAAAAAGCCCTAGCTTCCTCTATAAACATATGTCCGAAAACGCTTCATTTTAGAGATACAGGGTTTTAAATTTCAAAAAATATATATATTTTTTAAACGCTTGAAATATTTAATTGGTATTTGGTACATTGCTTAACAGCAGCAAAAGACGTTTTTTTAATGTCAAAAATTTTTAAAAATTACCAGTTCCGTCTATATTATATTTGTATGGACTATTTTTCAGGAACAAAATGGTGCGCCACTGCTTTTCCTAAAATAAAAATTATTTTTAAAATACCTAATAAATTTGGAACAAATTTGATCTCTTGACTTTTTCCCGAACAACACATAGTTTTTAAATAAAAATAACCACTTTGATGCATGACACATTTGTTAATAAAAACTTCACAAAAATGATTTAAAATTATAGGTCTTAAATAAATGTTTATCATTTTTGTCATTATTGGCTCAAATTCATCATGCATCAAAGTGGTTTTTATTTTTTTGTTTGAAAACCCTGCATTGTTTGGAAAAAGCCGAAAGATCGAATTTGTTCCAAATTTAATGAGGATTTTAAAAATCATTTTTTTAGGAAAAGAAGTGGCGCCCCATTTTTAAGTTGAAAAATAAATAGTGCATACAAATATGTTACGGATGTCACTGGTATTATTTTAAAAATATTTTACATAAAAATTAATGTCTTTTGTTGCTGTTAGGCAACGGATTAAATGCCAATTAAATATCTAGAGCGGTTAAAAAGTTATGATAAAAAAATTATTGGAATTTTAACACCCTGAATCTCTCAAAAGGAAGCCTTTTGACGTAGAATATGCCATTTAAATTTGATGCATCAATTTCGGAACACCCTGTATACCGAAGGGTTTAGAGGTTAAAAGGGGGACGACTGTATAATTAGCAATAATAAAAGTGTCGGGCAATAAAAAAATGTTTGGTAAACCTATCTTAAGACAAGAAATTAAAAATAAGGTTTTTTAAAATGTTTTTAAAACCTTGAATTATTATCTGTACAGGTAGGATGCGAACTAATAAACGCAACCACTACGGCCAGCTAGACAGCCCAAAGTCTATCCAAAAGAGCAAGGAGAACAATATAATAAATTAGCTGACCTAAAATTATTTTTTAAAACGTTGCTAGCTCCTATACTAAAAAATTTTGGTCAGTTGATTTAAATACATGGGGTTTAGAAAAGAGTTAAACAAAAAACGGAAAACAAAATGTTTGTTGCCTAAACAAAATACACTTGCTTGCTTTACTTTGTTATTTTATAAAACAATAAAAAGGTAAAAATTCTTAATTTTATTAAAAACAATACAAGAGGATATTAAAAATACATAAAAATGCTTAACGTATTCTTAGTGAAAATACCATGTCCACGGACGTAACTATACCTGTATTTTTTTATTTTAAATATTTCGAAATAAAATTATTGTTCATAAAAATCTTAGCTTTGTCTTAGATGCTACAATCTAAAAAAATGACCTATGATAAATATCGTGCTTGGAAATCGCGAAATTTTTTTAGGAAAAGGAAAAAATAATTAAAATGTTTTGGAAAATGTCCCATATATTTTTTCTTATCGCTTAGCATTACTTGGAAAAATAAGGTGTAAACTAAAATAAATATATATTTTTTTATAAGTAATTGATTTTACTTTTTATATGCCTATAGTACCAATTAAAGTTAAAGTGCATGTATGTAAGTAGTAAAACAAAAAGTAACGATCTATTCAACAAATTGTTTTATTACTTTTTCACGCAAGTTAAAAAAAATCACAACTGTTTTTTTATTTCCCCAAAATAAAATTTTTGTAATTTTGAATCTCCGTGTTTATTATAGGGTGATTTTTTTTACCCCTTTATTAAAAAAAACCATATTCTTTTTCTAATTAAAAAATGTTGTTTTTTTGCAAAATTAATCCTATTTTCTAAGAAACCATGACCAATAGCAAAAAAAAAACATTTTTGATAATATGACATGACAGACAGTATGGATTTCGCCACAAAAGATCTACAGCAGATCTTCTTTCCTTCTTATCACACTGCTGGAATAAGTCTCTTGAGTTTCTAGGTGAGTCTCAGATCGTTGCTCTTGATATATCCAAAGCTTTTGACCAGGGGCTCTATTCCACTATTCATAAGCGCCTTTTTGTTTGCGTTTTATTAGTTTTTTCTTTATTTCCTCTAGGCTCTTATGAAAACAAAAAGGTTTTCGTTCGTGCATAGCCAACTTCACAAATTGGCGCACAACACCGCATTAAAATTTAAAATATGACAGATTTGTCAAAGTCAAGCATACTTTTCATTCTATGCAAACTCATAAATAGTAAAGTTTGATACCCAATTTTGATTTTATTACTAAAGTTAAAACTCATTTAAAAGAATCCAAAGATCTTTGCGGTGTAAACTAGGCCATCAGTCAGTAGGTAGCTAACCCACAATACACCAAAGATATAGGTTAGAAAATTTTATTACCGTTTTATGAAAAATATTAAATTTGTTGAAAATGATGTTTTCCACTGTAAACAACGTATTGAAAATGCTTTGGTTTATTACCTAGTGATAGTTTTCTTTGTCTAAATATGAGGCATCAAGTAAGGTAGAAAAAAGGTGAGTTTAAATGTCTTATATTTATATTTGTTTCCCTTTAAAAATTTTGATATTTTTAGCTTCTAAAAGAGATTGCAAGAAACATATAGTCCTTTAATGACAAGGCAACTAACCCAGGAACCCCATGAAATGCATCAAAACTTAAGACCATGTTTAGATAACAGACAAAGAAGGTCCTACAAAAATACCCCATAAAATTTTGCCTAAACACTGATTAATAACTTGTCTATTGTTAATTTTAAAATGAGTGCACTTGAATATGGAAAGGTATTATTTCATTGCTCTTTTTAATTGAAGAACAAAAGCAACTGTGAGTAAAATTTGCATTAAATGTATACTAATATTTTCATAAAATTATTTCAATTATCCATGAGATACCGTCCCAGTTTCTTTAAAAAGATATTCAATTTTACTTTTTATATTCGTGTCTCTTCTTCCTTTTACCAGTTCACAGCTCGAAAACCCTTACGTAACTAAACCTAACCTAAACCAATGATCTTTTCATAGGAGCAATATTCTCTTTTACTTAATGGCTTTTAATCTTTCTTTTATAATTTATATACTCTACAATGTCCTAAGTTAACCCTGCTAATGCTAAAAGTTAAAATAATTCTCATTAAACTCGTATTAATGTTTAGAGAAAAACCTACGTTTGCTTATTTAAACCTGAAATTTGTATTTTTTATTTTTAGGTTACTGCCAGATTGTAAAATTATTTGTACTATACGGAAAACACTAGAAAGTGTCTGGATTTAATTGATTTTTCAAGCTGGTGTATTATTTAGGAAATATATTTTATATAAACTGGGAGTATTTTTAAGAGCTTATCTGCAAAAATATTCAAGGACAAAAACTTAGTGTTTATAAAAACAACGTTTATATACTCAAATGTACTTTTTTATTGTAAACCTAAGAATTAAAATAAAGGCAAAAAAATAATATTGATTGTTTTTATTATTTTTTACAAATTACAAAAGCTTGGTAATTTATGTGTGAGTCATGTTGGGCATTATTATTTTGATTATTATCGATCATTTGATATGATTCTTGAACTATTATGCAATTTTGACTTCTGAAATGGTCCTAAGGGATATTCATAGTCTTCTAGAGTCCTACAAATAAAATTATTATTATTAAATGAAAAAAGAAAACAACTAGCAATAAAAGTTTTTGATAATTTAGGTACTCTTTGTTTAAAATCATGCAAGTAACAAATGTGTTTTGCTATCTTTGGGTACCTATTTATTTCAACTAATAATAATTACCGATATGTACTGCCAATTTATAGTAATTCTCTTGAAAGGGAGCAACTATGATTTTGCCCAATATCAAAAACATTCCTATTCTCACTATATTCCCCGTCTTTTGCACAAAATTCTTAATATAACAGTAAGTTAGAACATACTATTTAATTAAGCAGCAAAAAAAAATAAATAAATAACCAGCCCCTTTTTTATTAGTTCTGTGCCCCTGTATATCAAATTTGGTCAAAATGGGGGTTGCTCCAACTTTCGAGACGATTACCCAATTTGCATAAATAAGACAAATATTTTTTAAATATTACCTTTTTAAACTAAAAAGAAATTTACCATAAATGTTTTTTTCTAAATAGGTATGAGTTTACTTTAGTTTACTTACCTTAAGTAATATTTTAATGTAGTTTGCTAATCTCCATTTCCAGTCTTTGTCCTAATCTAACATTCCGTACAAGTAGGTACGTAACACTCAATAAAGGCCTTCTTTTAGAAAGTATAAATGGAAGATGGTAAAAAGTTATATGCAATAACTTGTTAGTTACTTTTCCAAAGCAATAAGTAATTTTTGATAGTTTTTCTTTTCAATCTATATTTTGACAACTCACATATTAATTTTACTCCAAATGAGCTTCAGGCTAACGCTTTCAAGCTCTTTTTTTCGCTTTTGCGCCGACGGAGCTGCAGGAGACGGCTTCACGAACCCTTTTTGGTTATAGGTTATGTGATTTAGAAACTATTTTGCTTTCAAATGATTATTCTGGCTGCGTAGGACAATGTTAATTATTTATTTGCTTCTTGTATTTCAATTAAAGTGTATACTTTGTTTTTAATAGCTTAGTTAACTGATTTTTTCAACTTTAATTTCACATTAAAGGAATTTTAGGTTATGTTATGACTTTGAATTTTGTTAGATGTCAGATGGTAATACAGATTTCTGTTTTATGACCGCCTGTTTTAAAAACAAGTGAAGGTTATTCGTTCATTAAAAAACAGATGAAGGTTATACGCTCCCGGAACGAATACGTTCAGCGAACGAATGAGTTTAATTTAGCAGAATT
>JACEGR010009936.1:0-22354 GCA_014170235.1 Listronotus bonariensis
GTAGTAGGGTGTGGCAGTATAGCAGCATGACGTCAGAAGGAGTTGGGCAGCATGACGTCAGCTCTCTGACGTAGGAGTCTGACGTAGGAATTTGTCGTTTAGGATGACGTAGGAGTCTGACGTAGAATGTTTGACGTAGAAAGTTTGACGTAGAATCTTTGACGTCGGCGCCAACTTGAGTGAAAAGGAACCTCAGCGTCGCGGCGGTGCGTGGGCGCGTATATTTAGCTGTTTTCACAAAATGGGAACCATAATATTTTTATTAAAAATAGCTTTTTTTTCATCGTATACAGTTTTACAAAATTGATCGGTATATAAATTAACATCACCCGTATAATCAGCTGATGTAATAGTAGTATTAGTAGTAAAACTTGCGCTTATCACGGCTTCCGTTTTAAAATTCGATTTATCTATCATCCTTTCGCGACATAATATTTGTTTCGGTTTCCTTTTTTTAGAAAATGCATATATAAAATGTATAACATACAAATAAAATTGATGTTGTTGTTTTTACAAAATGCTACGCAAATATTTGTTATTTTTAAAATTACAACAATAATAATGCGGTTTCCTTATTTTTCATACATTAACACAAATATTTTTTTTGAAATACAATAATAATGCGGTTTTCAGGCTTCCTTATTTTTCAAAATTCTAACAATAATATTATTTTACTTCTTATCAAGGCTTATTTTTCGAAAATATTTTTAATTTGTGTTGTTTGTTACAAAAATATACCGTGAGAATCAAAAACGGAAGTACTTGTTTTGAAAATATAAATTGAGAAAAGAGTATATAAGGCAAAATTTATTAAGGTAATTATTAGTATATTTTTGTCAAACAAAAATAAAACATGTCTCTTTTATCCTCGCTTAACGAACAACTTAATTTTAAAGAGGTCAGTTCTTCTGACAGTCTTGAGTTAAATAAAATATATAAAGTTTTAAATATGAAAAAAGTTTTAACAAAATTTGGACCATCAATATTGGTAGAATTAGAAGACAGAAAGATATTTCTTCCAAAACGTCTTGATTTATCAGATGAGAATATCGTTTCTATTAATGAGAAAAATAATGTTGGATTGCTGTATAAAGGAAAAAAGATGTTGGAAAGCCGAAACCGGCTACAGTTTATGAGTTTATCGAACTACAGTAGTCAATCGGTTACCTTGGCCGACCCCACTCCTCCACCCTGGCTCCTCCCCCTTTCCACTCGGCGCCCCGCCCACTTGGCGGATCTCTAACCAATGGCTCCTCCCCCTTCCACTCGGCGCCGCGCCCACTTGGTGGATCCTAACCAATGGGATGGCTCGACCAATAGAGTATTGACCAATAGAATTAAACCTATGGTTTAGGACATAACCAATAGGATTTAGGCGGATGTGCACGTCCCTCGTCTGCTCGACCAATAGGACATAACAGAGTATTGACCAATAGAATTAAACCTATGGTTTAGGACATAACCAATAGGATTTAGGCGGATGTGCAGAGGAACGCCCCTCGTCTGCTCGACCAATAGGACATAACAGAGTATTGACCAATAGAATTAAACCTGTGGTTTAGGATATAACCAATAAGATTTAAAAATGGCGGACGTTCAGAGGAACGCCCCACGTCTGCTCGACCAATAGCATTCGACCAATAGAGTATTGACCAATGGAATTAAACCTGTGGTTTGGGACATAACCAATAGGATTGGCGGACGTTCAGCATCACCTTATATGGACATATTTCCGAAAGAAAATGAAGTCGTATGGCAATATAAAAATAACCTAAATTTAGCATGTGCCAACATAGCCTTGTTATGATTTACATAACCTCAAACTTTTATGAGTATTCTAAAAATATCGACAAAATGGTGAAGGTAAAAATAATTATAATCAAGAAAAAATACAGTCGGTAAAAAATACAATTAACAAATATTTAAAAATAAAAAATAAAGAATTTTTGTATATTTCCTAAAATTAACCCCTAAAATAATACTTAAAGGTATTTTTAAAAATATTTTATAAAAGGGTATCATGAAAGATCGTTATCAGCCGGGGTACCGAAGGTACTTTTTCCACTATTTGCGCAAACTTAACTATAATGGTTTAGCCAGAAAATGAGTTTTAGAGGATCTGCGCATGTTGCCAATGTGGCTTAAACAGTTTTTGACGTATATTTCGGCTTCTAGTAGACCAATTTTAGTTATTCTTTTTTAAACAATTTATTTTAATAAGCCTATAAATATTAGTGCTAAAAATTTAAATAATTATGTTATTTGAGTGTAAATAGGGCCTTAACAGTTTTTAACGTATATCTTGGCTTCTAGTGGTTTGATTTTAGTCATTCTTTTTGCTAAACAATTTAATTTTTATAAATCAAATATATTAACACTAAAATTTTTAAATAAATATGTTATTTGAGAGTAAATAGGTCCTTAACAGTTTTAACGTATATTTCGGTTTCTAGTAGACCGATTTTAGTTGTTCTTTTTGCTAATAATTTAATTTTTATAAATCTACAAATATTAATACTAAAATTTTTAATAATTATGTTATTTGAGTGTAAATAGGGCCTTAACAGTTTTTAACGTATATCTTGGCTTCTAGTGGTTTGATTTTAGTCATTCTTTTTTAAACAGTTATTTTAAATAAATATATTAACACTAATTTTTTAAATAAATATGTTATTTGAGAGTAAATAGGGCCTTAACAGTTTTAACGTATATTTCGGTTTCTAGTAGACCGATTTTAGTTGTTCTTTTTGCTAATAATTTAATTTTTATAAATCTACAAATATTAATACTAAAATTTTTAATAATTATGTTATTTGAGTGTAAATAGGGCCTTAACAGTTTTTAACGTATATCTTTGCTTCTAGTGGTTTGATTTTAGTCATTCTTTTTTAAACAATTATTTTAAATAAATATATTAACACTAATTTTTTAAATAAATATGTTATTTGAGAGTAAATAGGGCCTTAACAGTTTTTAACGTATATTAGAAATACAGGGCTGTTTTTGAAAATACAGGGCTGTTTTTGGAAATACAGGGCTGTTTTTAGAAATACAGGGCTGTTTTTTTAAATACAGGGCTGTTTTTTTAAATACAGGGCTGTTTTTTTAAATACAGGGCTGTTTTTAAAAATACAGGGCTGTTTTTGAAAATACAGGGCGGTTTTTAGAAATACAGGGCTGTTTTTAGAAATACAGAACTGTTTTTGGAAATACAGGGCTGTTTTTCAAAATTAACTTCGTTTAGTAGTAAATGATACCATTCTTGATTGCATTGCTCGTAATCCTCGGCAACTTTACTTGGAGACAAAGGATTTACTTCGTTGATGTTTAGGAGTATGTAGAAATCTGTATTAGATACAACAGACATTTTAGGATAGATTTAATGATTTTTAAGCTAAGCACAATGTTTCACTTTGAATGTCTACGACAGACTGACCAAGTCTCTCTGGACTTATCTAATATATGTATTTACAATTATGACGCCAGCGCAAAAGTCTAAACATGAACAGGTAATTAAATATGAACAGCAAAAACAAACAGCTGAACAGCCCTGTATTTTGAAAATACAGCCCTGTTTTTTAAAATACGGCACCGTTTTTAAAATACAGGGCCGTATTTCTAAACGACGTTCTTCTAAAATACGGCACCGTTTTTTAAAACGGCGCCGTGTTTAAAAAGCAGTGCCGTATTTTAAAAATACGGCACCGTATTTTAAAAACGGTCCGTTTTTAAAAATACGGCACCGACCTAGAAATACGGCACCGTTTTGAAAATACGGCTCCGTTTTAAAATACGGCACCGTTTTACAAAAAACGGTGCCGTATTTTAAAAACAGGGCTGTATTTTCAAGAGCTGCAGGGCCGTTCAGCTGTTTGTTTACAATTGCTGTTCACCACACTGTTCATCAGTGAGCACTGCGCTTCGACGTCATATTAAATGCTTCCATCACATGTAGTCGTCAGATAGAGTCACCTGGTCAAGCTGATCGATAGGCGTTCAGAAGTGGTACGTTATTGGCGGCAAAATCATTGAATCTATCACAATATGTCTGTTGTCTAATGCGAACTGCATGCTCTAGAGCATCCGGCGAGTAAATCGCTTTGATGCACTCCAAAAGCCAAAGTTGCCGAGAGATCACGGCGATGCAATCAGAATGGTATCATTACTAAACAGCTGAACACGAGAGGCTAGCCTCGAAGAAACAGTTCTATGTTTCTAAACAATTCTGTGCCTCGTATTTCAAAAGCCGCTCCTATCGAAAACGGCCCGTGTTTTAAAGGCAGCCCTGTGTTTAAAGACAACGGCCCTGTGTTAAAAACAGCCCTGTATTTCAAAAAACTGCCCTGTATTTCAAGCAAACACACAGCAAAACAATGGCCCTGTATTTCCAAAAGCAGCCCCTGTATTTCTACAAAAACAGCCCTGTATTTCCAAAAACAGCCCTGTATTTTCAAAAACAGCCCTGTGTTTCTAATATACGTTAAAAACTTGTTTAAGGCCCTATTTACTCTCAAATAACATATTTATTTAAAATTAGTGTTAATATATTTATTTAAAAATAATTGTTTAAAAAAGTATGACTAAAATCAAACCACTAGAAAGCAAAGATATACGTTAAAAACTGTTAAGGCCCTATTTACACTCAAATAACATATTTATTAAAAATTTTAGTATTAATATTTGTAGATTTATAAAAATTTAATTAATTAGCAAAAAGAACAACTAAAATCGGTCTGCTAGAAACCGAAATATACGTTAAAAACTGTTAAGGCCCTATTTACTCTCAAATAACATATTTATTTAAAAAATTAGTGTTAATATTTTATTAAAAAATAATTGTTTAAAAAAAGAATGACTAAAATCAAACCACTAGGAAGCCAAGATATACGTTAAAAACTGTTAAGGCCCTATTTACACTCAAATAACATAATTATTAAAAATTTTAGTATTAATATTTGTTGATTTATAAAAATTAAATTATTAGCAAAAGAACAACTAAAAATCGGTCTACTAGAAACCTAAATATACGTTAAAAACTGTTAATGGCCCTATTTACACTCAAATAACATAATTATTTAAATTTTTAGCACTAATATTTATAGGCTTATTAAAATAAATTGTTTAAAAAAGAATAACTCAAAATTGGTCTACTAGAAGCCGAAATATACGTCAAAAACCGTTTAAGCCACATTGGCAACATGCGCAGATCCCTAAAACTCATTTTCTGGCTAAACCATTATAGTTAAGTTTGCGCAAATAGCGGAAAAAGTACCTTCGGTACCCCGGCTGATAACGATCTTTCATGATACCCTTTTATAAAATATTTTTAAAAATACCTTTAAGTATTATTTTAGGGTTAATTTTAGGAAATATACAAAAATTCTTATTTTTTATTTTTAAATATTTGTTAATTGTATTTTTTACCGACTGTATTTTTTCTTGATTATAATTATTTTTACCTTCACCATTTTGTCGATATTTTTAGAATACTCATAAAAGTTTGAGGTTATGTAAATCATAACAACGGCTATGTTGGCACATGCTAAATTTAGGTTATTTTTATATTGCCATACGACTTCATTTTCTTTCGAAATATGTCCATATAAGGTGATGCTGAACGTCCGCCAATCCTATTGGTTATGTCCCAAACCACAGGTTTAATTCTATTGGTCAATACTCTATTGGTCGAATGCTATTGGTCGAGCAGACGTGGGGCGTTCCTCTGAACGTCCGCCATATTTAAATCTTATTGGTTATATCCTAAACCACAGGTTTAATTCTATTGGTCAATACTCTGTTATGTCCTATTGGTCGAGCAGACGAGGGGCGTTCCTCTGCACATCCGCCTAAATCCTATTGGTTATGTCCTAAACCATAGGTTTAATTCTATTGGTCAATACTCTGTTATGTCCTATTGGTCGAGCAGACGAGGGACGTGCACATCCGCCTAAATCCTATTGGTTATGTCCTAAACCATAGGTTTAATTCTATTGGTCAATACTCTATTGGTCGAGCCATACCCTCTTCTCATATTCTCTTGAACGCATGCTAGAATAGCATATATTTCTGGCCTGGTATACAGTGTTGCCTGCCTAATGGAAGGCTAAAAGTCGCTTCGGGCTCTGGTCCTAAATACGTACATGAGCACCCACCCATCAGATCCGTCTTTGAGCCATCGCGGGTACCAAACCAAGCCTCTGCGTACAATGATGGAGGTGTTCCATTTGTCCATAGCGTCAGGATTGCAGCTGACCTTATATGGTTGTAGACCCCAGTCATGTGGTCTGGATCTCAAGTTCAAGGGCTGTAGGTCGATAATTCTTTACCCTAGTGACCGTGTCCTCCACGATGTTGTTTCCACGTCCCAGTATTTATCATTCTATAGGCGCTATTTATAGCCTCCATCTTGATAAAAATGTCCAGGGCGTTAGGCCCAGGATTATTTCCATAGCCATAGAAGGTATACTTCTTAGAGGCGCGGTAAATGCCTGAACAAGCCAGTCTCTGTCGGTGATGAATTTTCGTGACTGTCGTTATTGTCCACACTATGATTGCGCCGTAGGTAACCATTGGCCTGATGACTGTGATATACAACCAAAGCATCACCTTTGGTTTAAGTTCCCAGGTTTTTCCAATCATGCTCCTGCATCTCATAAGGCACATTTTGGCTTTGTTCAGATCTTTGTTATCTGTTGATTCCATGTTTAAGATAGTCCAGGTATCTAAGAATATCTTCCTGCTCTGATTAAGCTCAGGCATTATTAATACCGGCCTTATTTAAATAGTGCTTGTACCCATAATTTAGAGTTATTGCAAATCATGTTGACAGTACCATTAACCTTAAAAAGGAGAAAAAAATAGTTTCTTTTGTTTTGTGTTGTAGGGTTTTGTTTTACACACTTAAGGAAATACATTTGAAAAGGCAAGGTTTTAAGTATTTTTACTTCTAAAAACTTTTCGATTTTGTGGTCGGCAGCCGTTCGGTTAGACGAACAGTTCCGAAGTTAAAATAAGACCAAAATAAGGCTCGACCTAAAACCAACATAAATAAAGCCAGGCACTATACTTATTAAGGGAGTCCTTATCCTACCATCAGATGTCAAAATAAGGTCGGTATTATTAGTGGTCTTATTTCACTGTGCAATAATTCTCTATTAGGTATCCTTGTACGCCTTTTTTGTAAATATAACTGTATTTCCACATTTCTCATTTTTGTCTCATAGCACCTATACCAGAGATTTATTCGTGATTATTATACTGCATCTGTAGGTATAAATAATATTGTTATTTTACAAGACTGCAAATTAGAAGGTCATGGTTATTTTTCTTACGTAGAAAAAAACATAACAATATTCGCTCATCTTTACTATTATGAATACAACATTTAAGATTTTTAAAGCGTGAGGTCATCCGCGTCTAGAAACGAGAAAAATTATATTTACTCTCGCCAAACTGAGTATTGATATTTTTGCGTCGTCAATTAATAATTAAATTGATTAAGATAATTATACAGGGTGTTCAAAATTACATCTGCGGGTTTGTATACAGGGTGTTTTCTAATCATGTCTTACATGTCTTAAGCGTGAGCGTTAAGCGGCTGATTTAAATAAACAAGTTCTTTTATTCTCGCACAAAATCAAAGACAGCGCTCTCACATTTTCCGCTCAACGCTGTCCGCTGACGCTGACGCTTAGTATCTTGTCTGAAACCCAAGTCCTTTTCCTTATATGTGCGCAAATGATACTTTCCCGCGCGCAAAAGCAGTTAGAACGATGAAGCGGAATTCGGATAAGTTTTAGCGGGTATGTAGTCTAGAACTTTGAAAAATTGAAAAAATTTTTTTTTTTATAATTCAATAGTTTAGGTATCTAAGAATATCTTCCTGCCTTATTAAGCTCGGGCATTATTAATACCGGCTTTATTTAAATAGTGCTTGTACCCATAATTTAGAGTTAGGGCAAATCATGTTGACAGTACCATTAACCTAAAAAAAAGGGGCAAAAATTATAGTTGTTTTTCTTTATTGTTTTGTGTTGTAGGGTTTTGTTTTACACAATTACCGAATTACATGTAAAAAGGTTTTAATTTTTAGTTCTAAAAACTTTTGGATTTTGTGGTCGGCAGCCGTTCGGTCTACATGAACAGTTCCGAAGTTAAAATAAGACCAAAATAAGGCACGACCTAAAACCGACATAACTAAAGCCAGGCTAAGGTGGAACATAAGAAAGAAAATAAATTATTGCGGAACACGAATAATAAGAAGGAAGTAAAGGAGGTATCTTCTCTTAAACGCTTTTTTATTAATAAATGAATATGACTAAGAGTGCCTAATTTTGTTTTTTATTGTTTTTAATCTTGTTTTTGTTTGTGTGTGTGTGTGTGTGTGTGTGTGTGTGTGTCTGTTATTTTTATTTTTATGACAATTTTGCTTTTTTAACCTTTTTTATTTAAATTCTGTGTAAGATTTTATGTAATTATTTTTTATTCTATATTTATTTTAAATATGTAAGTATTTATTAGCGATGTTTGTAGATATGTGAATTGTCAAGAAACTATTTATTTATTTATTTATTATTTTAAAATTATTTTTAAATTTAAATTTAAATGTATTGTTGACGACCCATTGTACTGTAGTGTACTTTTTTGGCAATATATGATATCTATCTATCTATCCCATCTAATAACATTACAGTGAAATAAGGAATATATTATTTTTATGATGAGGATTTGGCCACCCCTACAAATGTTCGGCCCCCTTGGCCACCCCTAAACCAAAAAGCTGGCGTCGCCACTGGTTCAAGGTAAAAATATTGAGTAATCATCTTCATTAAAAATTACCTGTGAAGTTCTATACCATATTTTATAAATAATATTCCTATTTTGGGACCATCCTGTATAAAATTTCAAACTAATACAAGGAAAAAAGACGCAAAAATACGCCCACCAGCTGTCTACAAAATATCAAAATAACGTTTTCCTTGTAAAATCCGTGAATTCAGAACTATATAGTTCAAGATCGACTTGGTTGCGGCAATTACCATCATATCGACTGCCAAAGAACGATTTCGGTAAACTTTCACTTTTTAAGAAACGTTTCGTTCGATTTTTTTTAAATATTCGATCGCGTATAACGTGTTACAACATTCAGTGGTAGTGTTTTTTTTTGTTTCTGTGGTTTTTTGACAAAGTGGTATTAAAATATGTTGATGAAAGTAAGTACATAACTCAGATTTTTACTCTGCCTCATTTTACGATTCACGCCAGTACCAAAATTTTCAACGTATATGAGGTAATTAATATACAGACTGTCCACGGATGGGGTTAACAAGATGACAAATGAACCAAAAATTTAATTTTTCGAAAAAAGTTATTCTTCATAAAAATTTTTGCTTGTCAAAAAATTAGGATTCACGAAGAGACAATGTTAATTTTGTTTACAGGATTTGCAAAAATTTCAAAAATATGATTTTTCTCCAAGAGTAAACTACCTTTATTTTTTTATTTTTAGGCAAAATGTCATTAGAAACATTTATTTAGAATAATGTTTGTAATCGATAACCACAATAATATAATATTTTATTAAACTCCATAATTTGGCGAAAACACCTTAATCACATTCGTTTACAGCCGAAAAATTGTGTTGTGTAGGAATTTGGAGAAAGCCGGTGTTTGAAAAGCAAATTATGAATGTTTTTAGATCATTTTATTATAAAAATTTAAAATAATTAATTTTTGATACCTCCAAAATCTGTTTCATGAATCATTTTGATACCCCTGTAAAATAATATATAAGTCATTTAAAATTCTATTCTAAATAAATTTTCTAAATGATATTTTGCCTAAAAATGAAAAATAAAGATAGTTTACTATTGGAGAAAAATCACGTTTTTTTAAACCTGTAAACAAAATTTTTTTCCTCGTGAATCCATTTTTTTATAAGAATTTTTTTTTCCGAAGAATTACTTTTTTCAATAAATGAAATTTTTGGTCATTTATTTGTCCTCTTGTTTACCCCCATCCGTGGACAGTCTGTATACAAAAAGTTTTAAAAAGTCAGTAATTGACCCCATTAAAAATTACATGGGATTTCCTATGTCCCGCCCGGCAGGGTGATTCAAAAAACATATGCCATCGCTTAAGGGGAGATTCCTTAGCCAAAAATAAGACAAAAATGTCATATGAACATGGGTCCGCAAATACTTGGTTTCCAAGATACAGGGCGTTTAATTTTTTATAATTTTTCTTTCTTTTTGAATATTTTTAAAACTACGCCAGCGATTTGGCTTAAATTTGGGACATAAGGTACATTTATTAGTAGGCATATTTTGACTATAAGGAATTTGCTATATTTTTACCAGGGGCGTACTTGTGGGGTAGACACATAATATTTTTTAATTAAAACATGTACGCCACTGATTTTAATAAATTTTGATAGCGCAATTAAATACTTTACTAAATGCTTAACAAAACTTGTCTCTTAGCATTTTTCGAATTTCGTTTGGTTTTCGGGATATTTGCGATTTTAATACGGGCTGCAGCTACTGACCTCCATCTACGTTAAGTTATAAAAATCATCAAAGAATGCTTTAATTTAAAAAAGAAAAAAACTAACCTGCAATTTAACTTAAAAAGTGGCTAAATGAGATGCTGAAAATGTCCTCCTTCAGCTTCGTTGCATGCTCTTAGTCTTCGTCCTAAAGATTTGCGTACTTTTGCGCAAATAGTACGATTTTGTCTTATTTTTTTAAATGCCCCTCTATCCTTTGTAACAATTTCTGCCTCGTATTCACGACTCTTTTGTAAACAATTTCTTTAACATGTCCCCAGAGATAAAAATCTAAGGGATTGATGTCTGGTGATCTCGGTGGCCATGCGACTGGTCCTCCACGACCAATCCAGCGAGGACCATACGCTTCATTTAAAAATCTTCTTACTTCAGCCGCAAAATGTGGTGGTGCTCCGTCATGTTGGAACCATAATCTGTTATTGTTTTTTAGATAAAGTGGCAAAATATCGGGCAATTCGTTTATTAAGAAATTGAGGTAAGACGCTCCATTTAATTTATTCGGTAGAACTACAGGTCCGATAATTTCATTTCCAACAATTCCAGCCCAAATATTAAAAGAAAATTGATGTTGGAAATTTGTTGTCTGCAAAGCGTGAGGGTTTTCTTCCGCCCATGTATGATTATTATGAAAGTTTATAATGCCTCTTCGTGTGAAAGATGCCTCGTCAGTAAAAAGTACATATTTAGAAAAACGCCGGTCATTTTGCAGCTGATTGAGAAACCATTGGCAAAATACTTGTCTAGAGGCCATAATCCCTGGGTAAAAATTCTTGTACCCTTGTAAAATGATATGGTTTTAGTTGTTTGTTCTTGCAAAACTCGCACTACCGAAGCTTGAGAAATGTTTCCTAGTTCATTGGAAATTATTCGGGTACTGATATTAGGATCACGTTCTACCGAATTTAGTACTGCTTCTTCAGCTTGAACTTTACCGACGAAATCTTGAACGCCCGGAATTTGCTTTTACAGGTTTAAGAGAGCCAGTTTCTCTTAAACGCCTTACGATGTACTCAAAAATGATTTTACTAGGGGCTTTTCGTAGCGGGTATCCTCAGCATAAAGTCTGACGGCTTCTCTTGAATTTTGTCTGGTTTCACCATAAATTAACAACATATCTGTTAACTCTGACGAACTATAATTAATAAAAGGCATTTATAATGAGTTAGAAAAAAATTTATGATAAAAACAATAGTGGTAATACAATAGCCAATTTGTCAAATTTAAGGCAATTGTTTTTTGTATTTCAAAGCCTTCTTTGATGTTTTATAGCTTAACGTAGGTGGCGGTCAGTAGCTGCAGCCCGTATTAAAATCGCAGATATCCCGAAAACCAAACGAAATTCGACAAAATGCTAAGAGACAAGTTTTCTTAAGCATTTAGTAAAGTATTTAATTGCGCTATCAAAATTTATTAAAATCAGTGGCGTACATGTTTTAATTAAAAAAATATTATGTGTCTACTCCACAAGTACGCCCTAGTAGAAATATAGCAAATTCCTTATAGTCAAAATATTCCTACTAATAAATGTACCTTATGTCCCAGAATTTAAGCCAAATCGCTGGCGTAGTTTAAAAAATATTCAAAAAAAAATAAAAATTATAAGAAATTAAACGCTCTGTATCTTGGAAACAAAGCATTTGCGGACCCATGTTCATACGACATTTTTGTCTTATTTTTGGCTAAGGAATCTCCCCTTAAGCGATGGCATATGTTTTTGAATTATGTAGTAAATTTGCAATAAAATGTTAACATAAATGTGAGCCCTCAAATTCTTAGACCTTCTTAGAGCTCGAGAATTTGGTCCACCCAAGTTAACAAGGTTTATTGTCCTATTGCTTTTCTTTATTTGACTCTTTTTTAGCTAGCAATTTTAAGTGTTGTTATATCAGTCACCTTGCTGGAATAATCCCGGTGGAAGAAGAAGTGGTTACACCCTCCACCACCAAAACCATATGCTTTTGGATATGCTGCGGGAAGATTTCCGGGACACATAGACAGAGCACATTCGGAAGTTTCTGATGGTTCTGGCGTGGTCCAAGGTATGTTAATTTTTAGAGAGTAATTAATTTTAAATGGGCTTTTTAATTTAGTATATAGAGTGTCAATTTGAAAAGTACCACTCTAAATATGAAAGATCTCAAAAAATGCAAAAACTTGTTTTTATGGGGACACCTTGCACGCTTGGTTATAATTAGAATTGTATTAACTCTCTAGGGGTGAATACAGGCGACCCCAAAATCTTAAAGTAAAGAAGTTAAATAATACCACTTCTCATCCCATTTAAGATTTTAGGAGTTATTGCCACAAATACAAGAGGGGTTAATTTAGTTGAATTTGATTGAAATCAAGTATACAAAGTGTTCTACAGGAAGCAAAAAATTACCCTTTTTACTTTTTAACTTTCTTCAAGCTATCTTTTTTAAGGGGGCGCAACTTTTTAGATGTTGTTATTTTTGCGTAAAACTGATTTTTGTGGCTGATTTTTGTTGACGGTTATTCAATGTTATAGGTTTTCAATGAAGAAAAAACATTGACATGCATTCGTTTTTAAAATATCCGGGTGACAATGTTAAACAAATTTTGACTTTGGCAGAAAAAACTGCTTTATCAATTATTACCTAAAATTGAAAAGGCTCAAGTAATCTGCAGATTTAAAAAGGATACATATTTACTTCGAGTTTTTATTTATTTTAATCATATTTATTTACATCTATGTGTTCACTCTCGACGCTAATGCTTTAATTTTTGAAGACCTATGATATGTGTTAACCTTCTTCAAACAGTCAGTTTTAGCAGCCGGTTTCGCATAAAAATAATTCTTTCTAATCCCCGTACCCCTTTTTATGAGTATACCCGTACATCTTTTAATATTTTTAAAATTTAATCATTCCCCTTTAAAAAAATGTGCATAAGTTATGGTTCCTGACTGACAGGGCTTCCAACGTCACAAATAAAACTACGGCAACAAAGCTATAGGTTATTCACAAGATTTACTATAGCCTTTAAAAAAGTAATCTAGTCTTATTGTAACTATTATTTAGTAAACTGCATGGTTGCTACATTTTTTGTAACGTTGTGTGAAGTAAATTTTGTTTGTTTCATACACTCCCCCCAAAAATTATCTCATCAGCACATTTTTGTCCATAAGTATTAATACAAAATGCTTTAATCAAAATGGCCATATCTTTTTAACAGTTATCAAGACAACTAGAAAGTAGAAAATGTTAAGGAAAGGTGAAGCTATAACTTGGGCGTAATCGTTGTTATCATAGAATATTATGTTACTGTAAACAATACATTTTACAGGGCAAAAAAGTTTTTGACTTAAATACATAATTTTAAATTGCCCTGTATGATGGGCTGTTAAAAGGAAGTAATCTAATTTGTAAATAAATTTTAGCGTTACTCATTTCTAATATTTTATAATCACAAATTTGATCCTCCTCCTTTCAACAGCACATCATAGAGGAGCGATTAAAAATTACTACTTTTTTTCAAAAACTTTTAATCACAATATAGGATGTATTGTAAACAGCAGGCACTGCGAGTTTTGAAATTTTATATGGGTGCCATGTGTCAAAAACTTTTAAAGAGCAAAAAGGTCCTCACCTTCACCCACATACCTTTACTTACTCCATTTCTTCTTTCATTATAGCAGAAAATTTTGAACAGTTTTGAAAGACAAACAAAAAGAAATGTTTTTTCTCATATGGTTGCATTATTGCACCCATATGAAAAAGAACAATTTTGATATTTTTGGGTTTGTCTTTCAAAACAGTTCAAATTTTCTGCTATCAAACGAGAGAAATGGAGTAAGTAAAATGTACGTGGTTAGGACCTTTTTTTTGCTCTTCAAAAGCTTTTGACACATGGCACTCATATAAAATTTCAAAACTTACCGCGTTTAGTGAAACAGTAAATAACAAAAGCTACACCAAAGTTATAGCTATACCTTTCCATTAATACTTTTTTAAGTATCTTAATAACTTTATTATTAAAAGAGATAGGTGTAGCCATTTAAATTAAAAGATCAAGCGCCATCCACCAGCTCATTAGGTCGATAGCCTCCTTGTCTGGCTCTAGGCCATTGGCTGCTATCAATTTTTTAATTTTCTTAAAACAATCTATTTATAACATTCAACATATATGTTTCTGACAATACATACAATTAACACTTTACGAGGTGTGCGGACAGTTAATTAGTAAAGACAAATAGCACAAACACAGGTAGGTAACTTTTCTCGCTCCCGGACAACTGAGGAGCTTGTCACACCCGAAATGTTGTCTCGGATAAGAACCCAGGGTCTAAAAAGAGGAAAGGAAAATTAGGAAAAATTATTAATCAAGTCAGGTAAATGTTACAATATGAACAATTAACACAGAAAAGAATCCAATTATTACAGTTTTATGCAATTATATTTTGTAAAATTATGCAGAATGTCTATAGCCTTTGCGTTCATGCTGCCTAATACGGTGTTTATGTTAAGTGGAGTTTGGATACCACTTTGTCTAAGATGTTCGTATATATTGAATCCAGGAATGAAATTTATGGGACATTCTAAAAGTATGTGATTAAGATCCTCAATATTGCCACATTCACATAGTGGGCTTTCTGTTATTCCTATTCTGTTTAAATGTTTTTTAGTAAGACAATGTCCAGATCTCATTCTAATAATGGTGGTAATACGGTTACGGTTTATATATTTCATTTTGAGGTACCATGGTACGTTTGGGAAATCTTCTTGTATTTGAGAGTACTGTTTTCCTTTTGTTTTTGTTGTCTGTTTCCATACTATATGATATTGTTTATTAATCTTCTCCTTGATGATAGGGATTATTTCAGCTTTGTCGATCTTGATGTCCATAGGAACATTCAAACCTCTTCCGATATTTGCCAGTGTGTCCGCTTTTTCATTGCCAGGGATATTAGCATGCCCTGGAATCCAAGCTAAGGTAATATTGATGTTATTTCTTTTTGTTTCTACTAAATATCTTCGGGTCAAAAGGCTAACATAATCATTTCTTGAATTTATGTTTGTGTTTTTTAGTTTTTCAATTGCGCTCTTAGAATCGGTGAATATTATTGTGTTTTTCCATGTCACTTTTCAATAGATAAAGGCTTGTTCAACCACGGCTTTTGCTGACCACTACGCCAAACCAAGTTATCTGTTTTTAGGTTCTTATTCGTACGTTGATCCTACGTTTAAAATCCGTAAAGTAGATTATGTAGCCGATCACAATGGTTTCCACTTCCGATCCTGAATCAGAATGCCCCATCGTTGCCTAGAGATTCGCCCGTGGTAGCGGCAGCCAAGGGAAAAGCATCTGGTTCCAGTAATGCTAGAATGAGCGGATTCTCACCAGAATTTGCCTCAGGTAAACAATTTGATAGTGGTGAAAAGTGGCTTTATGTTTTTAATAATATAGTAAATAAAGAAAGCATAATACACCAATAAAAATTTCATTTTCATAATAAGCTAGTGTGGCTTTGGATAAGTAGGTTTAAAGTCAATAAGCCATTATCGAAAATAACGCTTACAAAGTTCAGTTGTGGCGTTGAGAAAGAGACCCACCATGTAACCCACAAATGTAAAGGCTTCTGGTTTACACTTAATACAACACAATTGAGGGTTTTTGCAAAAACAACAAATGTCATTTTTTCTTATTTTGAGCTGTGTAAAAATTCTGTTGTCAAATCCTGACCAACTATTATAGCGAGAAAAGCCATAGTAAGCCAAATAATGCGACTAGAATATCCACCTAGTTTCGCAAAAACAACCAATGTCAATCTTTTCCCCAACTTTACAACAAAGGCTACCAAAAGTCTTTAAAGCTTAGTGCTGCGCCTGTGTACAAAAAATCAAGTAGTGTGCCATTTATGACAAAAAATTCAAGTTGCTGAAGGTGACAATGAATGACATCGATTTGGATGAGAATGATAATAGTGACGGGGAAATAATATAAAATAGTTTTTTGACGAGTTTTTAACTGTATTTGTAAATTTTATAAAATGTTAAATAAAATTGTAGTACTTTTTATTTTGAATTTTTAGCAAAAAGCCAATGTCAAGTTTTCTTCTCAATTTACAAAAAAACCAATGTTTATAAAACCTTCAAATATATTTCTAAATGTACAAAATACAGATATATTTACGAATTTAATACAAAACATATATAGATTTAGCCATATAGGTTTTATAAAAGTTTTTAATATCCTGAAAATATTGAGAATTTGACATTGACTGTTCTTTAAAAAACCCTTCAATTTCTATTTTTCAGAGCTAGTGTAACCAATAGTTATTATGAGATAGTAGTTGTTTTTTAACTGGGGTACAAACGGTGATGCAAAACTGTCAAATTTGTATGAAAAGTCATTTGTAATAAACACGACGACAAATGTGACAGTTTTGCATGCTTGTCCGTACCCCGGGTAGTTTACTCATAATTCCGATTTTTTAATTAGGGAGTAGAAATTTCTGATAAAGGTAACTAAAAAAGAGAGAGAATATTTTTTTCTGGGGAGTTTTCCATTCCCTTACGCGCGAAAATCGGGGCCCTTGCCGTGATAAACAAGTTTTGTGCTATCAAAGAATACTAATCCATAGAACCCCACAAATGAAATTTCAGCGTACCCTAAAATTTTTAGTACCTACCCTGACCAACAGATGGCGAAAGTAGTACTATGTCGCTTTGCTAATACGATTACCATCAGAAATTGATAGCAGTCGCTGACGAGCAGTCGGCCCGATCAGTTAGAGTGAGGATATACGCAAAATTTAATAAAAATAAAATCCCCGATAAATGGTAGTATCCATAAGATCATTAAATTTATGATTTCAGAATAGGGTATATCGATGGGTTTTTGACAAAACATCGTAAGCGACATTCGTCAGTTTTACGGGAAACGTTTTTTTCATTAAGTTATTTTGAAAACAAAGTTGGTAATTTTTAACACGCTTTTATTAGCTTGGGTTGTATCCATCTATCTATCTATCTATCTATGTAACGGAATCTTTGAGCCTAATTTTTACCAACTCCCAGCGATTCAATTTCTTTGAAACTTTGCACACGTATCAAGGACCGATGACAATGCAATAATTTAAAAACAGTATCCCGTTATCCTGATTAGGACCGCCAGGATAAATAAATTCCTTTACAGATCCTCCGTGTCCTAATACTACTCTTGACAAAATGGCGAAGGAATTTTTAGTGAATAAACTGGAGCATTTATTTTTAAAAACTAATTGATATATCGAACTAAAAAATGAAAAATATAAATAATAAGTTTAAAAAAACTAAAAAAACACGCTTTTATATGCAACCGAACTAAAAATTAGAAAATAATTTTTCATTACGAAGAGTTTGTCACTTCAGAATAAAAGCGTGGGGTGCTTAATATATTAAATGTTATAATTATTCTATTTGCCAAATATTCTACGAGGGAAAAGTTATGAAAGAAATAGTAAAATGCACCCCACGCATTTTACTCTGAAGTGACAAACTCTTTTGTAATGAAAAATTATTTTCTAATTTTTAGTCCGGTTGCATATAAAAGCGTGTTTTTTTAGTTTTTTTAAACTATTATTTATTTTTACATACATTAGTGCACGGCTTTATTTCAGATGAAGATATGTTCTTATATTGGTTCGGCGGTTCATTTAATTAATGGTAGTTATTTGGGTACACGCCAAAAAATAAATTAAAAGTTCCAAAAACCAAAAAAAAAAATAAAGCAAGTAAATAGAGAACTAAAATCGACGTTTTGGTGGCAAGTCTGCCACCGTTGTCAAGATATATTGAATAAAAATAAAAATTTTAAAAATTAACTATTATTTAGGTTTAGAATTTTAAAATGTTTAGCTTTTTTTAGGAGATTCTGAAAATTTTGACATTAAATGTTAAATATGTTTGTTTTTTAATTCAAATTAATCAAATTAAGAAGAAATCTAAAATAAAAACATTCAGATCTCGGTTTTTCTTTAAAAATAACGCGATGGGAAGAAAAATCGTTTCCCGTAAAATTGGCGAATGTTTTGTAAAAACGCATCGATATATCCTATTCTGAAATCATAAATTTAATAATCTCATGGATACTGGGTCCATTTATCGAGGATTTTATTTTTATTAAATTTTGCGTATATCCTCACTCTAACTGATCGGACCGACTGCTCGTCAGCGACTGCTATCAATTTCTGATGGTAATCGTATTAGCAAAGCGACGTACTACTTTCGCCATCTGTTGGTCAGGGTAGGTACTAAAATTTTTTAGGGTACGCTGAAATATCACTTGTGGGGTTCTATGGATTGGTATTCTTTGGTGCTATTAAAAAAGACGTGTCAAAGCACTTTTTAAATTTGTGGGATGGATGGATGCCAGTTCAAATATTTTCATGGGCAATTTTTGCCAATGCATGGAAAGGGACGGTCTAAAGCCACGACAAAGTGAGACCGATACGTCACCTATGAGAAAATGTTTACATCAGGAATGTTTTGTTTAATCTCTTCCTGCTAGTTTTTACACACTGAAACTCAATTGAAAGCATCGAGCTAGCATTTGGTGCTTTAATTCAATTTTAATCTTAATAATTACAGATTTTTTAACAAATTATTTTTTTCCTAATAGGTTGTTGTTCCAGTGGAAACAAAGGCAGTACAATACGCAAAAGATAAACATTTAACTCTCTTCCAAAAAATCGCTGAGGAACACGCTCGAATAGCTGCAGAAAGGGAAGCCCTTAAATTGGCAGAAGAGGCTCAGCACCCTAATTCTTTAAATTATTAAAACACTGTTGTGCCTTTTCGTTTATTTAACCTATCTATTTTATTTTAAAATGGAGAAGTAGTCCATAATGCTGTGGCATTGCAATGTAATAGACAAAAAAGCTTCTGTCTTTCACCACTAAATGTTCTTTATTTATTTATAAGATTAAGGGAGGGACATGTTTCGATCATAGAAATGGTCATCATCAGCATAAACACCACTTCAGTTAGCAAAAGAAAAATCTTATTTATTTGGTAAAAGCTGTCATTTGGTGGTCCAGAGTCCATTTTTAGTTCTAGAAAATTCTCGAACCGATCAACTTCTTCCTTTTAGTTTTTTTGAGTATTAATGAAGAAGCAAAGAAAAATTTGAAAATTTCCTTACATGAAGTTTAACTTTTGAATAATTTGTAATTAAAAATTATGTATAGTTTTGTTTAATTTATTTAAAGTTTAATGTATCTATAGGGTTACTAACTTCTATTCCTTAATTCATAAAATTTAATAAAACTAAATTAATTTTTAGTGAAAAGTTAAAACAAATATTTCTTTTGTTTGTCTTGAGTAAACACCACCAAGTGTAAGCTTAATTGTAAATGCAACCCCTTTTTATTTTCGATGCTTTCAACTATCAATAAGTTTCTTTAAAATAAAAATAGATTTTTTTTTAAATCTGCTTCTTTGCTTCCTTTCTTTAGGTAAGTTATTTTACTAAATAAATAAGTTTTTTTTTGCTAACTGTGGTTGTGTTTAAGCTGATGATGACCATTATCTATTGTCAAAACATGTCTCTCCCTTAATCTTTAAATAAATAAAGAACATTTAGTGGTCAAAGACAGTGGTTTTATTTGTCTATTATTTTTTATTTTGTTTTTTGCTTTCCTTTTTTATCTATATTTAAGGAAAAAAATAATCGTAAAACAGATGACTTAACTGGTTTTTCTTTAGCAGTACAAAGACTATGAAATGATTCTCTTCTTTTTAAAAATAATCACGCCCTTTATTTTTAAAAGTATTAAATTGTTTAAAAACTGGGGCAACAAATTTAATATAATATGTAATACTTACCAGAAATTGGTAGCTTTCTACAAAAAAGAAACTTCAGTCTTTCTTTTTATGTAATTCCTGTGGGTACATTCTCCAATCTCAAATACTTAGTGTCGCATGAGCCATTGCCAAATCTTGCTTAGCAAACAGAACTTTGAAGTTAAATTACGTTGATAACAGATGCTACACTAGGTATTCGAGTCTAGAGAATAACCCCGTTGACTCTGACTTGTTATCATTGATGATTACAATCTCATCTTCCTAGAGCCCAATCTATCTTATATCCTAAAGCTTTTAAAAAGGCATTTGTTGTTTAAATAGTTTGTTTTTTCTTACCAGTGCATACCTCTTATTTTTTTATTATTTTTTTATTTAATTATGATATAAAAAAATCTTTTGTTACAATTTCAGTTGTCTGTTAAGTTTAAGTATGTACATATATATTTGAAAAGTAGTTGTAAAAGTTTTTGTTGTTGCTTAGTAAAACAAACCAATAAATTTAGGAAAAAATATATATTTATATTATTTTACCCTTACCAGTTAAAAAACGCCGGATTAAGCGGGCGTCAAATAGTCAAAAATCGGAAACCGTTAAATGTTCGAGATATTTTAGAAAATCTAGGCCCAATAGATGGCGCTACAAGTACTAGATTTAAAATTTATATGAACGTTAAAATTCCTTGATCGATTTCTTTTTGTTACATGTACCTATTTCTATTTGTTGGTAGATGGCGCGCTTCAGTGAATTTAATCATTTATTTTGTATTTAAATTTATATTATGTATATCTTAATCAAAAAATGGCAACACTGCGTAGGTAGCTTACAAAAAATATTCCAACAATATTCTGTTGTCGGTAAAGTCAGAAAGAAGTATTTTATTTTACACTACCACCCATCTATCGAAATATTTTTATTTAATATCTAAATTCTTTTACAAATGACTTTCGTTAAGCCGGCTGTCCATGAGAGCGGTTTTCCGCCCGCGTATTTAAAATACGCGCAGAAAATCCGCTGACACCTCCATTGTAGCGGAAAATATTTGTTTTGAATATGGTGATTTTATGTAAGAATTTCCTTTGGTTGATACTACGGTTGTGAAGGTCACTAGATGTCAATCATCATCTGTCTGTGGGATGGCAAATGGAGTGGATAATGAAAATTAATATACATGTTTAATAAAGTATAATATTGGCTATGAACTTTTCTTTCTAAAAAAAAATATAACCCAAAACCTGTGCCTTATTTTTTGTCTTTTTGGTCCTATTGAATATCATCATTTTTTTCGCAAAATATCATACTGAAGTAAATAATTAAAATAAGTGTAATTAATGTCGTCCATAACACTTCTTTTATTTAAAATGTATCTTTAACGTCTTGCCTTATCTTCAAGCAACAACTCATCAAGCTCATCAAGCTCATTCAAAGTTATAGTGCCTGGCTATTAATTTGAAAAATCCGCACAATCTAGTGGAAAACGCAAAAAGTTAACTTCATCTCAACTTTTTGCGGATCCGCGTCGAAAAGGGCGGGAAAAGCATTTTAAATTTGCACTAACCAATCACAACGCTGACTTATTATCCGCTAGCGGAAAACGGCTCTCATGGACAGCCGGCTTTATACACGTCGTACGCTTTCACACTTTTAAACTAGCAATGCAAATCGGTTATTTGGCAATAATTAGGAACAAAAAATAGCTCACGTCCAAGCCCCAAGTTTTATTAACTAATTGTTAACCCTAAAACCCATAAATCTTTAGTAGTTTTTGAAAAATGTATTCCCGCGCGAGATCCGCAAGACGATTCTTATTTGACGGCCCTCTTAACCTATAAGCAAATTAAACAATTTCTTGCAACATACCATCACGTTGCACCTTTTAAAGGTATCGGTTAGTAAAAAGAAAATGTGGTATGGTTGAAAAAGGTTGAAAAAAATTTCTAAAACTTCTGGGTTATACTACAAGATCTGAATAGGAGGCGACCT
>JACEGR010009937.1:0-22354 GCA_014170235.1 Listronotus bonariensis
CATTTGTACTTCTACAAATTCAATTAATGTATTATTTATTGTGTATTTGTTGTGTGTGTGTTGTGTGTCTTGTGTATCTTGTGTGTGTTGCTGATGAGGAAGGAGTTCTCGATAGCAAACTATAAAATAGAGAATTCAATACATGATAGACAACAGTCATTCATTTACACTTCAAAAACAAACAATATATCATAGAATTGGTGCCAATATGGCAGCGGCATTCGGTGGGATTTAGGTTTGTACATTGAAAAAAAAAAAAATAATCCCAAGTTTTTTTGACAAGGAAGTAGAAGTATTGCTGCCATTTGAATAAAGATTTATTTTTGAGATTAGTAAAACGATCTCTGGCTTTAAAAATTACTTTATTGATGTCTAGCCTCTCATGGCTTGGTTTGTTTACCTTTTTTTTGAACTAGAATTTTTGTGAAGTACACATGATTATGTACATCTGAGTAAGTGAGTTGGAGATAAGAACTAATCTGTTTTTAAGAGATATGTATTGATAAATGACCTTACCTAAAATATTTATAAAAAAAAGTTTGGATTAGAAAGATTACACACACATATGAGACTAATACACACCACATTTGTTTTATAGGCAATTTTATTAACAATATCGTTACAATATGCATGATAAAATGAAGCATAAAATAATTTTAAAAACTGAACAACTTTTTACATAATAAAACTAAAATTAAACCTGTACATATACAGTGTGGGTACTTAGAGTTATTATTAATTTTACGTAAAAAATTAATTCTTTCATCAAAAGTTCTCATGGTCTAAAAATCCAAGAATTCTAACCATCTGATGAAAATAATTATTTTCATGTATGTATACAGTTATCTCAAAAAATATAAATTTTGCTCAAGAGGAAAGTGCCATTATTTTTGACAATATCAAAAGCATATTTTATAAAGAAAAAATCTTTGGACTATAAATTACACTATCAAATATGCGTGAAATCTGTTCATTTACAAGACAAAACGTTTCTATCCTAATTTTGTGGTGTGATAACGATGAGGGTAATTCTAACTGTGACAGCTTAATGTGTGTACAGAATAGCTGAAAAGTCCATGTAGAAACTTGGATTAGCCTCAGCGAAACACTATACTAATTGAATGTCAAAATATCTATTTTGAAAGCATATCTCTACAGGGACCTCTTCTGCTAACCAGACACTTTAAATAAACTTTCTGAGAAAATAAAAACAAAGTAAAGGAAGCCATTCCCGGAGCGGCTTAAGAAATTTTGCCCTTAACCCACCTAGATTTTTATTCATCAAAGGCATATAGTAATATGTCACAGCAATGTATTTAATTTGGCTCTTCCTTCCCCTCTTCAACCAGTAGAAGTTGGTTTAAAAACACATTCAATTGTAGACCGGGTTTTCTCTGACTGTTCATTTTTTAGCATTAAAAAGAAAAGTTGGAAAGAAAATAACAATATCCAGAAACCAACCATTTGTATTGCACCTTGATGCTCTGACTTAAGGAGAAAATGGCAATCAGGACAAGTAGAGGTTAGTCGCTCCAGAATATGGGGATATGAAGATTTTGGCACTGAAATTAGCAGTGATGGTATGAAATGTGCCGCAGAAGCCCTTACTCTTATGGTTGTAGCCATTAATGATAGTTGGAAGATCCCTACTGGCTACCTTTTTTGATTTTTTTGCATTGGGGGGTGTGGCAAAAGGCTTAAAAATGACAGGCGTTTTCCATGACCACCACGAAGTTTCCTGCCAGGCTAGGAGCTGAAAGCTGTGGCTGATTTGGTTGGCCATATTTTCACAAAAACTAATAAAGTTAGATGTACCTAATGTGGTGTTTTTAAAAGCTCCTTTAAGAATCTTTTTTTTCTGAAATAATAGAAGTGTTTCATGACTTTTCAGTATTTCTACATTTTTCAAGCTTTCTTTTCACATTGTGTAAAGTTAAATTTTCATCGTAACATCACATACAAAGATTAGTATAGCTTCGTTTTTTCTTGTAAACGAACAGATCCGCATGATCTGATGGTGAGCCATGAGTCCAAACATTTTTCTTTATAAAAATGTTTGATATTTGTCAACAAATAATGGCACTTTCACTCTTGAGCAGAATTTATATTTTTTGAGATAATTCGTATGTATACCACTGAAAATAATTATTTTCTGATGGTTAAATTTTGGATTTTAGAGCACCATGAGAACTTTTATGAGGTGGTTTTATAAGTAATATTGGCACCTGCCTTACTGTATATGGCTGCGGGTTTAATTTTGGTTTTGACAAGTTGTTCAGTTACAGGACATGCTTCATTTACATCATGCATATTAACATTTATTTTACTTATAAACTGAAATGACTGATATATCATCTTCAGCATGTGTGTGTACATCTACAATCCAGAAGCTTATGACATTTTTAGATAGATATTTATCTTTTGAGCAGACCAGTTCTGGCCCCTCCCAACTCGCTTTCACCGGACCATGTCATAATATTACTTTCACAAATTGAGTTCAAGAGTAACAAGCATTGGCGTGAAATGCAAAGCCGAAGCATAATCTCAGAAACAAATCTTTTGGTAACGTATTTTCTTTTCTTTCCTTGTCAAACTTGGGATTATTTTGTCTAATGCTGCATGAGTAACGTCTTCTTCCCTTATCATGTTAACTTCATTGCCTCTTGTGGCTCTTCATTTTAATATTCAGCCTCACAGAGTCAGTCTGTTAGCTGTTGGGAGGCCTTTGTTACAAAAACCCTACTAGCGGTTTCAGTAAAAATATCTTTGAGTATGCCTTTATGCAACAATAACACTGATCAGCTGATTCTCCCAGAGACTTCCTACTTTATTTATTTCTTACTTAGTACCTGAGGATGTGTAGCTTTCTCTCATATAGCATCTTCCTAAAGTTCTATACACTTATTCTTAATTTTTTCATATTTTCCCAAATTGTGAACACCCAGTATATAAATCTTTCAAATAACATGTCCCCGGGAGGTTTGAGCACAAAGCAGGAGTTCACTATGAAGAATAAAATTTTTCGAAAAACTTCTAAATAAGGTTGCCCTCTCTTTACCATGGAATCAATCCATTATTGGACACTGTATATACAAATGTGGGTATTAATGTTTGTTTATTGTTTAGGCTATTAAAGGATATGTTTTTACTGTGTTCTTAAAGAAATCAAATTAATGCTAGTTTAAATCATAAAAAATATCTATATTAAAACATTTAAATTTAATTTTAAATAATATTTCGGAGTGTTTATACCACATATATGTATAATAATATATTACCAATGCCGTGTCCTTGTTTGACTCCACTATGGAGCCTTGCTGCGCGTGGTAGCGCTTGCGCAGTTCGCAAGCAATTTGTAAATGTTACTAAACAGGACCGGCTTTAAAATTATGCTGCTTGATACAAATAAAATTAAGTTGAGCCATTTAAATGACCAATATATTTTTCTCGGTAACAAAATAAACTCGTTGTGAACTCTTCCGAAAAACTAAGACAAATCCCATAGAACCGATGGAAATCACAAGAAATCTGCGTCAGAAGCACAATATATAGGGGCCTGGTTTCATTTGTGCTTTAGAAAGCGCGGATTTTGATGAGGTTTCTATCGGTTCTGTGGGATTGTATTGTTACCTAATTCTGCAGAGAAAAACAATATAAGGAAGTCAATCAATGTAAAGGTGCCTATTATGGAGTTTCAGGCTTTTGAGTTGTCTTTTTAATTAAAAATAAGGACTAAATATTGTTGAAATTATGTTCTTTTTTATATAAAATAGTAAGTTTAAAAATCTTAAAAATTGATAGTATTTGGAGAAAACCGGTGTTTCAAGTAGTGTGCAGTTAATATAATTTTGTTTAGGTGGAGTCGAAGTCCTCTATTTTAATTTTTTGTAAAAGCATTTTGAGAGTTTCTATATTGCAAAAGTATTTGCAAACAAAACCCGTCATAGCCCACACTAACTTATTTGTTTCTTTTTTTCGTAACACATATCCCATAAAAACGACAAAAGGGCCATTTTGAAACAGGTTGGGATTTAGAAGAAAAGATATCTGTAATACAAGAAAGCTACACATCCTCAGTGTGCCTCCAAGTGTGGCGATAATAAAGTAGGAAGTTCTGGGCGCATGTCAGTTGACTAAAGGGGCAGTGTTTTATGTTGCTTTCACGAGGCCGCTGTGGGCAGCTCAGGTGCTTGCCTCCCAAATCGGGCCTGGTGACTTGAGACTGAATATTAAAATGAAGAGTTCTATCGTCTGGCAAACTATAAATGAAGTTAATCGCATGATGAACCGAAGATCGTTATTTCATAAAAAAAAACAAACAATATAGAATTGGTGCCAATGAGCGGCATTGATAAAATTTGGGACGACAATGAAAAGAAATAATCTAAGTTTTTTGACAAGTAGAAATATTATTGCCATTTGAATATACTGCAATTATTTGAGGGATTGGTAAAACATTCTCTGGCTTTTCTGCTCACTCTGTGCTATTGATTCACATAATGCAGGTGACTGCACAAATATTTTTTAGCTTTACAGTACATAACCTACATCATTTTACATTGTAATAATAAACCGTCTAACCATATTTTACCATATGAAATTTATTTTCAAGTTTTTAGTTTTGTTGTTAAATTGATACTTTTTCATTCTATTTCAGGAGTTTATTTGTGCCTGCAATTACGCTGGTTTATTTTCTGACAATTTTTAATCAAGCTCTTTTATTTATTATAATGAATAGTTGGCAGGCAGAAATATGTAATCAACTAATTCTGGCGGCAGCATCTGAATTACAATCATAAAGAATGTATTGGCAATCATCAAGATTAAGGCGCTTTGTGTGAGTATTGGCACAAACTCAGAGTTAAATTATTATGTAGTTGATGCATAGATAACTTTCATTTCCATCCCGCAGTGGCAAGCATTTTCCTGGTGGATTTTTGGCCGCGCAGTGGATGGACGAAGCACGCGCACTAAAAGCCGTGGCAAAATACAAAACACGCAGTAGCACCCGTACCACGCTTCGTCCGCGGTCTGTACCATCGGCGCTCATTCAACTACCGTACTTCGAACAAGAAAAAACCAGGACGCCGTCAACAAATTCTTTCTACGCTTTTAATGCCCAGGATTGTTTGTGTTGGGGCTGGGTGCGTTTACCCTCAACTGGCTTGCGCACAAACAGGTTTTACGCCCATGAAATGTAACTTAACTTTTTGTTTCTGCGCAATCCCATCGAGGTCAGTTGGGTTGAAGTCTGAAAGTAAATTTTAAAAGCTGTCAAATTCATTTTCACCTATATTATGGTTCGCTTCTAGGGTAGGGGAACTAGCGCGAGGAATGACTTGACATTGTAAAAGCCGATCTTAGAGTGTGTACCAAAGTTTAAATCGATCTTTGGTCAGGAAAGGTCAAATTTCAATTACTCAATTTGACTCAAAGAATAATAAATAACAAATAAACAGGTCAAGCTAAGTAAAACCACTTAAAAATGGGTTAGTTTAAATTAACCTTTATGGCTTAAAACCTTTATCCCTAAAGGTTTTATGTACTATGTAAAAAAAATTATATTATTAATAAAAATACCTTTTGGTCTTCCTCTTCCCTAGGCTTAACACTTATATCCATTTCATTAGATTCCCTAATATTAGATTTAGTGCCAATTTTTACTTCTTTTAGATGTTCTTCGGAAATTTTATCTTGGTATGCATTCCGCTCCGATTCAGTAGGCTTACCTAACAACAGCATTTCTTGCGACTTGAGCAGAATCAGCATCGATTTTAGTAACATTTTCCTTAACTTCCATCAACTGGAGTAGCAGTTCTTTTCACGATACCTTGTTTATAAAAGTTGCTGAGAGCCTAATAAAAAGGATTACATTTAATAAAATAGAATGGAGCGTGCAAAAGCGATAAATTAATAACTCTTTATACAGGATGTTTCACAACTTATCCGACAAACTTTAAGGTCTAATTCTACAAAAAAAATTAAACTTGTACTATAAAAATATAGCGTCATTGCACAATTCATATGATATAAAAGCTTGTCGCGAGATTTACCTAAGTAGATAAAAAGTTAATTAAATAACTTGATCATATTGCTTTTAACTTTTTAAATTTTTGAAGTAAGTAAAGAGAAGTACTGAAATCTTGAGACAAGCTTTTACATCATATAAATTGTGTAATGACGATATATTTTTGTAGTAAAAGTTTAAAGAAAAAGTTTATTTTATTCTTTTTAGTGCATTTAAATAAAAGCTTGATTAAAAATAGTTTTTTACTCTTAATTTATTTGTTAGTTTAAGGAATAGTCCCTGAGCCATTAATAAAATTGACTTTTTAATAATAACACGTTTAAAACTTTTTAGGTAGGAGGGGGGTTCCCTTTGACTAGTCTACCACGAATATTCATGCCACCCTATATGGAAGCGGCACTTTACTTTAGCCTGTTAATGTCAAATGTTTCGGGTGTCGGACTGAGCAAACGAGTCACTTTTTTGCCGGACAAGTTTACCACAATGTTTTACATGCAATTTTTAAATAATGTGCCAGAAATCGTAAGTCTTACAGTCACGAAATCATAGGACATGTTTTGGGTATCGGACTGGGCTACTAATGGGTACAAAAGCAAAGTAGGGTAAATTCGAGATTTCTTTTAAACGATGGACTGTAAACGAATTCTAGCGAAGGGCAGTTTGTGTGGATATGGCAAGAAAGAAGTTATAATAGCTTATTTATAAAAGCAGCTTTGAAAATAGCTGCAAAGAAGATACAGTCCCCCTAAAAATAACTACAAACAAAATTCAGATCCCCTTAAAATCGTTTAAAGCTGAAAGGGAAAACGTTTTTTCAAACATAACATTTTTTTATTTATGCTTTTGGCTAAAATCAAGAAGCTTGTGGCCATTTTCCAGCCATATACCACTAGGCCATTGGGGATATAATAATTAAAACGCTTAATTATAATTGGGACGAGGCTTTTAATTATAGGTCGTTTTAATTTTAAGTTTAGGTGATGACGTCATCGATGGTTAGTTACCCCTATCTAGCACGTGGTGACTTAGGGCATAAAAATTCTAATTTTGCGTTAGGGGTTGGGATGGCCATAAAATTGTGTTTTCGGACCTTAAATTTCTCCCATATGAAAATACATAGTAAAAACTACCCCTATTGCCGCAGAAACGGCATAGCTTTTCTACTAGTATAAGTATTTAGTACTTAGAAATTTGAATATATTGCAAAAAAAATTAACAAAAATATTTAAATATTAATTTTTTTATTAAAAATATTTTGCTTTTAAGTTTATTTTTTTATTAATTTTTTTTTACATATATATTGATTACTAACCAGGCGCGGTTCGTTCATAATAACTTATTTATGTACGAAATATCGCTAATAATACCACTCTGTAAAAAGAGGTTTGCAAAACAAATAAATTGTAAATACGTTTACATACCTGTTTTGTATATATGTGTTTCTCCATCGTTTTATTCAATATTGCAATAAATAATGTTGATTTAAGGTTATTTAAATTAGTTTGTTATTAACTAAGTTTTCAGGAGGAGCTCTTTAAATCGTATTAGCGAAATGTGTATTTGGATAAAACGCATGTAAACCGTTTTAAGGTCCGGCTACATATAACGGCACCGAGCCCACATTTACGGTAATAGAGAAAAGTGGGAAAAATTAATTCAAAAAATTCAGAAACATAAAAAGCATTTTTGTCAAGCTAGGTCTATTGTTTTTTGTATGTATATCCCTATGTTTAAATAAAACATATTTTCTTACTTATCTGTATTCCTTTTTATACAACCTTTAAGTGTTGTATAGGTAAAAGTCTGACCACACATAACCGCACCGATGTCCCACAAGACCTGCACCGTAGCACGATCGTGTCTCGTACGGTCTGAAACATGCCTAGCCAATGAAATCATACGGATAGCGCCGATGTTCCCCGAAGCAAGCTTTGGGATTACCGAGCGCCACCTTCTATTTTATTTTATTTTGTATTAAAATTAAAAGTAAATTGGTTAAGGTTAGTTGTTGTAAACAGACAAAACAAAAAAAAGTTATTTAATAAGTAATAAAAAATGTAAAAATTATTTTATTGCTAAATATTTTAAATATTGTGTGAGTAAAAGTTATGGATACATTGTTATTTTGGGTTTTAATGAGTTTTGTTTTAAATTTATTATTTTTACAAATAAAATAAACTATAAACATCACAAGTCTGATGCAAACTCTGACAAATTAAAATGCGACGCGGCGTGACGTACAACCGTTGGTCGGTGATATTTGTTTACTTGTTAAAATGTGGTGCGGGGTAGATGTGTAAGCACTAAGCGGTAATATTAAGCCTACGACATTGGATTACAACGGTAAATTTCAAAACCGAGCCACGGCCGTGCTACGGTGCAGGCCTTGGTGTGGTTATGTGTGGCCAAACCTTATAACTGTGTTTACCTATTTGTAAAGAGTTATTTGACGATCAGGTATAATTTAAAGCATGGTATAATTGATTCATATTACTGCAGTTTCATTAAATACAAAACGTTTTGCACAGCATCCACCTCCATTTCACCAGGGAAACTCACGGCCACGGGTTCGTTGCGATTATCTATGGGCAAACCTTTTCTGATTTTCATTAAATTAACAATATATTTAAGGAAAATAACTAAAGTAATGCAAATTACAACTTTTAAAAAATTTGCATTTGGCTAACGCGCACTTAGGGGCTCGTGTAAACTTAGTAATTAATTATTAGCTTTCTCAAAAAAAAGACATATTTAATCTTTGTGCAATTGATTAATATTTTTAAAACTGGATTTTTACCAGTGTCGTTCATAAAGGCATATTTGGTGTGGGTATCAGGTTTCTCTTTTTAGATAATTAAAAATTAAACTTCTTGGTTTGGACTCGTCGTTAGAAAGAGTGTAAGGAATAAAAGTAAAATATACAGTGTGTCTACGTAACTTGGCGGCATCTAGGAAACTTTTTTATTAATAATTTTATGAAAAAAAAATTATGTAAAAATTTCTGCATGTTCCAAGACCTAAAATGCAATCCTCAGATATCAAATTATGTCAGTCGTGGTTTGACCAAAAATTTAAGCTTTGCTCAAGAATAAAGTACCTGTATTTTTGCTAACATCGCAAATTGTTATAAAGAAAAGATGTTTAGAATTAAAAATTTGTTCCAACTATGCAATTTTGTTTTATTTCCTAAAAAAAAAAATTGCAAAAATCGAGACAATTTAAGTTATATTTTTTGACCGTAGTGTAGTCAACCACATTAAAAATCTTACCCTGTACATTATACTTAGGGAGAAAATATTTTAAATCTGCCCATTTCACCAATAATTCTTCTTTTCAGATAAATTACACACCTGACTTAGACAGACAATTTCCCTGCTTTATTCATAAGGCGAAGTATAGAAATTAAAAGGATCATCCAATCCAGGTCTCTCACGGTTATCAGCCATTCACTTAGGCACTTTGTCTGATGCTTTATTCATCTCACTTATAATTAGATGTTGATAAATTATTAATGCCGCAAATGGAGTCCTTAATTCGACCATTTTCGCAATCTTTCCCACCTTTATGTGAACCCGAATAGTAAATCTAATTGGTCTCTTTTGTTTTACCATAATTTTTTTCTTATAAGGAAAAAAACTGGAAGCTAAATTTTGTCAGAGCTTTTAATTTAAATGTGGTATTTTTTTTTAATTTATACCAATAATTAGTTTTTTGCAAAATGATAAAATCTCAGGAAATAATTTTTGAAAATTAATAAATGCTGTATCGGATATAAGGTTCAAGATATATTTACACCGTCCTTTACATAGCCTTTCTTCGCAGTCAAAAAAACTTTTTAGCTGTTTTTTTATTTACCTTACCTTTAGCAGGAAAATTAACCTAAACTAGGTATCATTAAAAAAAACAGATGGAATAGATGTACGATTTGTGGCCACTGAATCGTTTGTAGCCACTTTCAGATTTATAGGTAAACACTAAATATTTACCTTTTCTACAGTGTTGTAAAGTATGTTTATAGAATTTTCTTCCTTCCTTTTCTGGATGTTCTCGTCAGTAGGTCTAATGGAACAATTAACACATCTGTATATAGGAAACCCACACACACGGGACAATATCTTAATTTTCAATCAAACCATTCGTAAGCAACCAAACTGAGAATAATAAAAACGCTATATGAACGCGCAACCACAATATGCAGCGACAAAGCAACCCTGGATACAGAACTAAGAAATATCAAAATGTATTTGCTTCAGAATGGTTATGCTGAAAGATCTATAAATAAAATTATAAATAGTTGTATTGTGGAACCACCAGTGCGACCACCTGATCAAGATACTTTCTCTCTTTTAACAATTCCATATGTGAAAGGAACGTCCCTAAAAGATTAGACGAATAGCAAAGAAATATGGAATTAAAACCGTCTTTAAGTCTGGATCTACGTTACGAAGCTTTTTGACAAAAACAAAACCCGATTTATCCACAAAAGAGAAAGATTGTATCTACCAGGTACCATGCCAATGTAGGGGTCGTACATTGGAGAAACAAAACGTCCTTTAAATGTGAGACTGGCAGAGCACAAACAACACACACATCGAAATCAAGGATCGCTGACCATGTTTGGTCTCAACAACACAATATCAAATGGTCAGAAGCACGAGTTGTTCACAGGGAACCATATTGGAGAAAGCGCAAATTTAAGGAAGCCGTCTTTATTGAAAACAATAATGATGTTTTTAGCAATCCAAGTGTGGACATACCAAATATTTAGAAACCACTATTAAAATGTACTAATGCCGGCGCCTTAGGTGAACAACCCCACGCTTGAACGAACCCAGCTCCATCACGGGTGAATGATCTTCCCTAGTGTATATAAACTCAGTAGCTTTAAGAATTAGGTATAGTTTATACTTGAGAACGGACAGAGATAGTACTGCCCGAAACGTTGTGTGAATAAATTAATAAAGACAACTCCGAAATTCTTCTTTAATATTTTAAAGAAAATGTCTTTACATTTAATATGTACCGGGTGTCAAGGTATAAATTCACATCCACAACACTTTTTTATTTTTTATCGTGTAGTTTTCGAATAAGTAACCAGATTCTTATTATCTCTTAAGATATTCAGGGTATAGCAAAAAGTAGGATTTTTTAAATGGAACACCCAATATGTTATTTAATTATTAAAAAGTTCTTTCAAAAACCTTTATAAAAATATCACATTTCATATACATATCTATTAGTTTTCGCAATAGTTCCTATTAGAAACGTTATAAACTTGCTTGCCTCTAATTTTTTTTATTTTTAACGTAATAAAAGAAATAAACACACCATTTTGTTAAAATGATTTAATGGTATCTGTATATTTTATCAGAATTCTTTTTTCCTTTAAGATATTCAGAGAGTAATTTTTTACATCTAAATCTATAAAAAAATTAGATTTACATGCTTAAATTTTCAAAATAATTTGGAAAAAAACCATTTTGTGTCATAACATATTTTGGGTTTTAGACCAGGTCGTATGGGCGTCAATGTATCCAAGATTTGTCCTTCTCGTGGCGCAGTAAACAGAACGTTGAACTTCCAGAACTAACCAGAACTAACCAGAAGTCGCCGGTTCGATTCCCAGTGGGAGAGACATATTTAGGTAGTAGTTATTTAAAAATAACGACCATGGTGGCACTACCGAGTTGCCTAAAAGGTGCTGTAAAATGCAAAATTGTATATTTTAATGCTTGGACAACGTTGACGGAACAGGGAAAATGATAGGTTAAACATCTAATAATGTATAAAAGATATAATATTTCAGAATAAAATGTTGATTACGACGATTCATGTTGCTAGCTTTAATTTTGATTAGATTTTTTTTTTAAATGGCAATTGTTTCAGGCTAGCGTGTTCAGGAAAAAATAGAATTCATCAAATAAAATTTTATTTTATTTCTTGACTAATTTTCGTTTATATTCATTTTTTAAACATTTTTTACATCAATATAGACATATTATACTTTAAGAATTAAGCAAATTTCAGGGCCAATGAGGAACCTGAGGCACATTTTGAAGACGGTCCGAAAACGATTTGAAAAAAATGTTTTTTGTTCCACCCTACTCCGGTTACTGTAGTTTTCAACCAATAAAATATTTTTATTGTGGTTACTGGGATTACTGACAATATAATAAAAAAATTTTCAGGTGTTTTTTCAAATTATAGTGAACAGAGTATAGAGTCGATCTGGGTGCTCTTTATATGGAGACCATATCCATACAGGGAATGTGCAAATGTCAAATTTTCCCTATTGTCGTACATTATTTAAATGGTCAAATTGGGGCAAATTGTTTATTTTCAATTGTTTAAATAGTTACAACTTCATAAATATAAATTTTTTGAAAAAATGTAAAAAGTTATTTTGGTGGAACATTAGTAAAAAAATCAAAAAAAAATTATTTCATGCAAAAATATGTTTTTCCTAACTGTCAAAACATTGCGCTTTAAAAAATCTGACAGAAATTCAAGCTGGCAACATAGGTTATCGTAATTAGCATTTTATTCTAAACATGATTCTGAAAAAAAAATTCCGAGAGAATAATTTTTAATACATTGGCGCCCAAACGACCTGGGGCTCAATTCTGCTAAATTAAACTCATTCGTTCGCTGAACGTATTCGTTCCGGGAGGGTATAACCTTCATCTGTTTTTTTAACGAACGAATAACCTTCACTTGTTTTTTAAAACAGGCGGTCATAAAACAGAAATCTGTATTACCATCTGACATCTAACAAAATTCAAAGTCATAACATAACCTAAAATTCCTTTAATGTGAAATTAAAGTTGAAAAAATCAGTTAACTAAGCTATTAAAAACAAAGTATACACTTTAATTGAAATACAAGAAGAAAATAAATAATTAACATTGTCCTACGCAGCCAGAATAATCATTTGAAAGCAAAATAGTTTCTAAATCACATAACCTATAACCAAAAAGGGTTCGTGAAGCCGTCTCCTGCAGCTCCGTCGGCGCAAAAGCGAAAAAAGAGCGTGAAAGCGTTAGCCTGAAGCTCATTTGGAGTAAAATTAATATGTGAGTTGTCAAAATATAGATTGAAAAGAAAAACTATCAAAAATTACTTATTGCTTTGGAAAAGTAACTAACAAGTTATTGCATATAACTTTTTACCATCTTCCATTTATACTTTCTAAAAGAAGGCCTTTATTGAGTGTTACGTACCTACTTGTACGGAATGTTAGATTAGGACAAAGACTGGAAATGGAGATTAGCAAACTACATTAAAATATTACTTAAGGTAAGTAAACTAAAGTAAACTCATACCTATTTAGAAAAAACATTTATGGTAAATTTCTTTTTAGTTCAAAAGGTAATATTTTAAAAAATATTTGTCTTATTTATGCAAATTGGGTAATCGTCTCGAAAGTTGGAGCAACCCCCATTTTGACCAAATTTGATATACAGGGGCACAGAACTAATAAAAAAGGGGCTGGTTATTTTTTTTTTGCTGCTTAATTAAATAGTATGTTCTAACTTACTGTTATATTAAGAATTTTGTGCAAAAAGACGGGGGAATATAGTGAGAATAGAAATGTTTTTGATATTGGGCAAAATCATAGTTGCTCCCTTTCAAAAGAATTACTATAAATTGTCAGTACATATCGGTAATTATTATTAGTTGAAATAAATAGGTACCCAAAGATAGCAAAACACATTTGTTACTTGCATGATTTTAAACAAAGAGTACCTAAATTATCAAAACCTTTTATTGCTAGTTGTTTTCTTTTTTTATTTAATAATAATAATTTTATTTGTAGGACTCTAGAAGACTATGAATATCCCTTAGGACCATTCCAGAAGTCAAAATTGCATAATAGTTCAAGAATCATATCAAATGATCGATAATAATCAACATGACTCACACATAAATTACCAAGCTTTTGTAATTTGTAAAAATAATAAAAACAATCAATATTATTTTTTTGCCTTTATTTTAATTCTTAGGTTTACAATAAAAAAAAAGTACATTTGAGTATATAAACGTTGTTTTTATAAACACTAAGTTTTTGTCCTTGAATATTTTTGCAGATAAGCTCTTAAAAATACTCCCAGTTTATATAAAATATATTTCCTAAATAATACACCAGCTTGAAAAATCAATTAAATCCAGACACTTTCTAGTGTTTTCCGTATAGTACAAATAATTTTACAATCTGGCAGTAACCTAAAAATAAAAATACAAATTTCAGGTTTAAATAAGCAAACGTAGGTTTTTCTCTAAACATTAATACGAGTTTAATGAGAATTATTTTAACTTTTAGCATTAGCAGGGTTAACTTAGGACATTGTAGAGTATATAAATTATAAAAGAAAGATTAAAAGCCATTAAGTAAAAGAGAATATTGCTCCTATGAAAAGATCATTGGTTTAGGTTAGGTTTAGTTACGTAAGGGTTTTCGAGCTGTGAACTGGTAAAAGGAAGAAGAGACACGAATACAAAAAGTAAAATTGAATATCTTTTAAAAGAAACTGGGACGGTATCTCATGGATAATTGAAATAATTTTATGAAAATATTAGTATACATTTAATGCAAATTTTACTCACAGTTGCTTTTGTTCTTCCATTAAAAAGAGCAATGAAATAATACCTTTCCATATTCAAGTGCACTCATTTTAAAATTAACAATAGACAAGTTATTAATCAGTGTTTAGGCAAAATTTTATGGGGTATTTTTGTAGGACCTTCTTTGTCTGTTATCTAAACATGGTCTTAAGTTTTGATGCATTTCATGGGGTTCCTGGGTTAGTTGCCTTGTCATTAAAGGACTATATGTTTCTTGCAATCTCTTTTAGAAGCTAAAAATATCAAAATTTTTAAAGGGAAACAAATATAAATATAAGACATTTAAACTCACCTTTTTTCTACCTTACTTGATGCCTCATATTTAGACAAAGAAAACTATCACTAGGTAATAAACCAAAGCATTTTCAATACGTTGTTTACAGTGGAAAACATCATTTTCAACAAATTTAATATTTTTCATAAAACGGTAATAAATTTTTTTAACCTATATCTTTGGTGTATTGTGGGTTAGCTACCTACTGACTGATGGCCTACTTTACACCGCAAAGATCTTTGGATTCTTTTAAATGAGTTTTAACTTTAGTAATAATATCAAAATTGGGTATCAAACTTTACTATTTATGAGTTTGCATAGAATGAAAAGTATGCTTGACTTTGACAAATCTGTCATATTTTAAATTTTAATGCGGTGTTGTGCGCCAATTTGTGAAGTTGGCTATGCACGAACGAAAACCTTTTTGTTTTCATAAGAGCCTAGAGGAAATAAAGAAAAAACTAATAAAACGCAAACAAAAAGGCGCTTATGAATAGTGGAATAGAGCCCCAGGTCTAATTTTATACTTGACTCGCTGACCCGGCAAACGTTGTTTTGCCATATAAATAATTTTTAAGTAATTTCTAGCCTAAAAATTTAAAAAAAAATGTTAAGGGTGGACAACCCTTATCACTAAGGGGTATGAAAAATAGATATTGGCCGATTCTCAGACCTACTCAATATGCTCACAAAATTTCATGAGAATCGGTCAAGCCGTTTCGGAGGAGTACGGGAACGAACATTGTGACACGAGAATTTTATATATAAGATAAGATTTAAATTACCTTAATTTTTCGTAAAAGTTACAAAAATGAACATTAACATGGATTTATCAACTTAATTTACTGGTTTCACCAAAGAACAGGACAAGCAGTAGCGTAGCTAGGCATGGGCGGTCGCCTACGGTCTCGCGGCAAGGTGAAGGTATGAAATGTGACATAGGGAAAAACATACAAAAGTGAAAATAGTATGTGTTAAATAGTATGAAAAAGACAGGAATGATGTTTAAAGGGATACTTTTTTCTTTGCTCTTTAGGTTTTTGTTCGAGGACAAAAGGGTCTCGCTGATAACTTTGCGCACGCCTAAAGGGCCTCGCAAAAAGGTAAGATTTTTTTAGCTTCTTAAGTTTTTGTCCAAGGACATAAGGGGTCTTGCTGATAAAATAACTTTGCCTATGCCTAAAGACCCTTGCAAAAGAGATAAAGGCCTTTTTTTTCCTCCTCAATTTTTTCCCACAACCATTGTATACAAAGGGGACCTTGCGGATACGACTTCGCCTATGCCTGATTTTGGTCACGTCACGCCACTGAGGACAAAAGATATTTTAAGCATGATTGTATTATAATTAGGTTTTCTTTTTCACAAACATGCGGAAATACCCTTTAAAATAGTATATTATATACCTAGGGTGAGAAGTGAGCTATTGTTTACCGAGCATTTTTATATTCTAAGGCGGGTAGCGCCGAGGGATATAATGCGCTTTCTCATCCAAGGTATATATAAAAAAAATCACTGCTAACATTAATCTCCTACTTCTAGTTGATAATTTAGAAAATTATAAAATTTTTCGCATTTTTTACCTAGTTGTTTATTTTACTATCATTATTTTCCAAGGGTAAGAAATAATAATTCTCGTTAGGTGAATGGGGTAAATAATTTCTTAGGTTAGCAGTGAAAAAATAATGTATCTATTGCTTTAAATAAAACAAAAACCAACAAAATTTTTCTTAAGGGTTGCTTTTACAAATTACAAAACAAAATATTCCATTTTAGAAAAATAGCGAAAATCGACGTGAATTCCCAGTGCTTGTCGAATAAATTGCATACCGATTGACAATTTCCTCTCTTTATTACGTTTATGTGAACCTTATTAGTCAGCCTAGTTGGCCTTTTTTCTTTGGTAGTTTTTTTTAAAAGATGGTAATTTGGAAGCGAGGTATTTCAATTTAAAGTTTTTCTTTTACTTAATCTGCTTTAACTAAAAGTTAACTGGTTTTTATGTGCTATTATTAATGAAATAGGTAATATGAGTATTTCTTTTCTTTTAGACTATTAAAGTTTTATTTCTTTGTAACTTGTTTTTATTTCACTTCTTTACATTGGCAATGCGATTTTCTTAAAACTTTTTTCACGGGTCTAATAAAGTTTTGGTGTCTCATTTAGACAGATAATATAAAAGACACAAGAATTTTTTGTGAATGTCTGTTGTAGCTTAATTTGTAAAAAAGATATGCAATAGGTTTTGCTCAGTAATGGTGTTACCTTTCTTAGTTGCGGCCCTAGGTGTCTTAAGATAAAACATAGTGAAAAAAAAACTTTACATTTTTTGACGTTTTTCAAGTAGCTGTATTTTGCTTAAAAATGTTCGTACCTAAATAATAAAAAAACATTTAAAACTTTAAAGTTTCCAGTTTTAAAACCTTATTAAAAAAAAAATGTTCAAGCTACGTGTACCGGGCAATTCTAAGCAATACCAAAAATTCTTTTTTTTTTAATTTTTTTGTTGTGTAAACACTTGAAATTTTTTTCTAACTTAACCACTGAAAGAATGAAAAACTTGTTAATTTAGCTTTAATTTTCTTATTTTTTCAAGTTGGATATAACCACTTCTTACTGTGGTTTTAAACCTTTAAGTAAAATAGAACTTTTTTGTCTTTAACCATTAATATCTCAGCAACCGCTGATTGCCCAAGATAATTAGGGAAGGTTTTAAAATCCTAAATAAACATTTCAGAAAAATAGGCAGCGGCGAGAAAACCAGTAATGTTAAATGTGCCTTTTATACTTTAAAATTTTGATTTAAACCGTTTTTTTGTTTTCATCGATCGAATTTTTCAAAAGAATAAGAAGATCACGATTTCGATTTAAAATGCCCCCAATCTATAACAAAATGCAACAAAAAGTTTTAAAGATTGTATGCATTTTTATTGATAAAAGTGTTGAAATTTGGGGGAAAAAATTAAAAATGTTTTAAAATTTTTTTTTCTTTTTTTTTTTGTTGTTTATAAATTAATTGACTTTTATTTAAAAAAATACATAAAATAACAAAAGAGCTTCTCTCTCTTTTCAAATTAATTATATTTTAATGTAATCGAAAAAAAAACAAAAGAGAAATTTTACACCTTTTTTATCAGAAATTTTTACTCCCTTAGTCGAAAATCAGGCCACATAAAAAATTTTTACAGGATGTTACAGAAAAAGATGCTGATCCCTAAGGTTTTTTTATCCTTAGGTGATTTTAAGAAGAAAATCTTAAATAAATCTATGTCCTATACCCCTTAACTTTTGAGCTACAGGAAAATTAAACATTGTTTTTATAATAAATTGTATACCAATTCAAATATTAAAAAAAAAAAAAAATAGAGAACGCCTCTCATGCATCGAAAGACATTTTTTAGCATAAAAGGAAAAAAAACATAGTTTTTACCAGTATTGTCTATAAGGGGTTTAGGGTTAATATTATTTAAAGGAAAAAAATATTACGCCGCTGCATTTTTTATTTTCATTTAGTTTGAAATAAATCCCTTAATTTTTTTATATAATGTACGGTTTTTCGTAAATAAAGAAAAACCATATCTTGACATAGAATTAAAAAAAAAAAAAATGTTAAAATATCGTTTAAAGAAATCGCAGAAATTAACACAAACAACAAAAAAAACATCCATAAGTTAAGGGATTTAGGGCATAGCTTAGTAAAAACTTTTCTTTTTAAAATCACCTTATTAACCTTCCTAAGGATCAGCATCTTATTCTGTAACACCCTTATAAACTCTACCACAAACCATCAACCAAAGGGTTTCCAAATGAACGATAAAATTCTGGTAACCGAACCCATATCCTAAATCTACCTGGATTTTTCGACATCTACTGGTGTAATTAACCGGTGAATATTGAAAATTCCCAAAATATATTTAAATGAGCAAAATATTAACATCTAACGTTATTGGTTTAGAAGTCTGGCCATCTAAATATGGTATTCAAGTAATTATTAAAATACCGCTATTTTAAAGTATTTAAAGATACTAACTTTATATTGGGGGTATATGGGATTTAAAAGTACTCACCAGTTGCTTTAAAATAATGTGCCACAAGTCCTTCCTCTTCATTTTAAGAAATATTTTAAATAGGGCTCAACTGTCAGCTGGACAGCTGTCATTGATATGTCGAGAGACACATACCTTGGTCATATATTATTTTCCAAGTTATGAAAATGTAGCGAACGGTTCAGAAGTTAAAATGAGGGCGACAGACTTTGGGATCTCTCTATAACCAAAATCAAAAACGCTTTTTTAAGATGTCAGATGTCAGATGTCGATACAACTTTTTTAAGTTTTTTAAGAATATTTTATGCACAATTTCTATGCAATAAATCTTATTCTAACGGTAACGGCAGGACAAATTTTTGAATTTTAAGTCTTAACCATATTTTGTTTTAAATTTCTAATTTTAATTCTCTCTTAAGTTCTCCTTAATATACATACATACATACCAAACGCTTCAGAAGTTAGGAGGGGGAGACGGACTTTCGAACTTCACTGTATAATAAATCTTATAGCACAAAAGAGTCAGTGCACCAAAATGAAACATTTTTCCTATTTAATAATTCTTGTTTATTTATGCTTTAATTATCTCGCTTACTTTGGGAAATTAATTAGTATAATTTGCAAAGCTTCAGTAACAAAAATAAAAGGATTTGGTTTGTGTTTTAAGAATTAAACTACAAAAACGAGAAAAGTATATCTTTTGTCTATTATTTTGTATATCTAAATTTAGAAGAAACCATGTTTTTAGATTTTGTTTGTTTGCAGAGCACACCTCATTTATTTTAATTTGTGTTATTTACACTGGATATTCTTTAATCTATACTTGTAATATTAGCTTTTATTAATATGCAGTTTTTTAATCTCTCTTATGGTGGGTTTCTAAGTATTCACCCTATTTATACACTATATTTATTTATATAATTAAACTTAGTTGATATAAAATGCGCGTACCGTTAAAACTTAAAAAGGAGTCCCGATACGATAAAGGGACTTAAATAGTGTGATTGTCCTTTATCCGCCCTCGAACAAGAAAGTTTCCGTTTTAACCTATTTAGCGTATTTTTAAAGATATAAGGACTTTTCCAACCCTTCAACTTGGAAATTAAGTGTAGTGGCGCCATCTGTTGTCGAGCATTTGAACTTCATTCAGAACAACGGTTATTTGGGTTGCGTTTCGAAAGGCGCTGCAAGCAATTGCAGCATGTGTAATAATGGCGCAAAATTTAAAATTATAATTTTAAAAAGTCTTAAATTACATTTGTTACTATAATAAAGTTATTAAATTTTGTGTATTTATACAGCAGTAGCTAACTTTTATTTTGAAGTTAAAGCGACATAATTTTAGTTATTCATTATTAATTTAAAAGATTGCAGTTTCCTGTTAAATTAGCCTTTAGTTTTACAAATTTTTACAAATAACAAATCGCAAGGAATCCTGCTTCTCTAACGGTCAGCTATGCAGGGTGGCGCATCGAAAACAAAACAGACGCATTTACTGGCAGCTCAGTTTTTTTTGAAAACGCTCAGACCCGTCGATTTTGTTTTCGAGGGGGACACAAGTTTGGCAAAAATCACGTTAGCACGTGCAGCCCCTGGGCAGGGTGACACCAACCCTGAAATCTTAAATGAGAAGGCGGATCAGTGATACATCATTTTAAAGCTCCTGACGAGTACTTTATAACCCTAGAATATGAATTCAATATCTTCACCTATTACAAAATGGCGGTACTTTAAAAATTACCTAAATACTTGATTTGGATGGCCATATTTCCGGAAACTAATAAAGTTAGATGTACTTAATGTGGTATTTTCTTAAAGCTCATTTAAAGATCTTTTAATGGTAAAATAATATACAGGGTTCTTAAATAAAAAAATATGTACTTTTTCTTCTACCCTGTATATTAGTACCAGTATCACCATTAAAAAGACCTTTAAAAGAGCTTTAAGAAAACACCACATTAGGTACATCTAGCTTTATTAGTTTCGAAATATGGCCATCCAAATCAAGTATTTAGGTAATTTTTAAAGTACCGCCATTTTGTAATAGGTGAAGATATTGACTTCATATTCTAGGGTTATAAAGTACTCGTCAGGAGCTTTAAAATGATGTATTACCTCGATCCGCCTTCTCATTTAAGATTTTAGGGTTGGTGTCACCTCGCCCAGGGGCTGCACGTGCTTAACGTGATTTTGCCAAACTTGTGTCCCCTCGAAAACAAAATCGACGGGTCTGAGCGTTTTTCAAAAAACTGAGCTGCCAGTAAATGCGTCTGTTTCGTTTTCGATGCGCCACCTCTGTATGTAGCTTGCTCAAGAGTGGGAAATTTAAAAAATTATATATATACCGGATAATAAAATGAAAAATGTTACAAACAATACTTACCAACCTCATTTTTTAAAAATGCAGCATGTGTAGTAATGGCGCAAAATTTAAAATTACAATTTTAATAAAGTCTTAAATTACATTTGTTACTCTAATAAAGTTATTAAATTTTGTGTAATTATACAGCAGTAGCTAACTTTTATTTTGAAGTTAAAGCGACATAATTTTAGCTATTCATTATAAATTTAAAAGATTGCAGTTTCCAGTTAAATGATCCTTTAGTTTTATACTTAACAAAGCGCAAGGAATCCTGCTTCTCTCACGGTCAGCTATATGTAGCTTGCTCAAGAGTAGGAAATTCAAAAAAATTATATATCCTCGGACAATAAAATGAAAAAAGTTTAGCCGGAAATCATAGCTTGTATACTATATACTTGATGTTATAGTCTACTCGTATTCTTTATTAACTTTTTAGTAGCCTTGAAGCCTTAATATACCTAGTATGGGCTGTTGCTCTTTATTTCCCTAATACAGTGCAGACTCGATAATCCGAAAATTCGATAATCCAAATTCTTCAGTAGTCCAAACAAGCATTTTCAATACATTTGGTACTCTGTAATCCGAATTTCATAGTACTCGATAATCCGAACCTGTAGATTTAGGCCTATTTCCTATAGAAATTGTGACTAGATGTTCTGGGATTTCCTCAATTACCCTTTTGTTTATATCTGGGATTCACATTAAACAGGTGTGCAGCACTTTCCCTGCTTTTGAGCAGTAATATTTACATACTTTGCTTGTTACATGGTATGTTTGTAATGCCATTTTACGTGATATAAGTGGGTTTTTATTTTAATATTTGCTTAAATAAAAATGTCCCCTAAAAGAAAACACAAGACATTGTCCAAAACAAAAAAGTGAAATTATTGAAAGACTTAAAAGGGAGAAAGTGGTAGTATGGGGTTGGAAGATCTACAATCTGTGACATAAAAAAGAAAAAGCCTCAAATCGACAGGTAGGATTAATTTTAAAACAATTTTAGTGGTTTTCTTCGTACAATTGC
>JACEGR010009938.1:0-22342 GCA_014170235.1 Listronotus bonariensis
TAAATTTCCGATAGATTTTTGTTACAAATCACAACAGCTCCTGGAAACCTACCTGTTTAAGGAAACCGCTCTTAGGAACCGACCTGTTTAAAAACCGCTCCTAGGAACCGATCTGTTTTAAAAACCTCTACCTGTTTTAAATACTAGGAATACCATCTACCGGTTTGAAAAACCGCTAAGAATACCGCTACCGGTTTAAAAAATACCGATACCTGTTTAAAGTACAGACCTGTTTTAAATACCGCTAGCGGTTTAAAATACCGCTAAGAAAACCTCCTCTGTTTTAGAAACCGCTAAGAAAACCGCCTCTGTTTTAAAAACCACCCTGTTCGGAACTGCCCTGTTTAAAACCGCCACCTGTTTTAAATACCGCTTACAAAAACCGCCTCTATTTGAAGAACCGTTCGACGAACGACCTTGTTAAACAGCTGTAGACGGCATCGAAGACTTGGTAAGTGTCCTTTTCTAAATCATTATAGACCTTCGAACGTCCTTAATATTAAGGATTTTAGAGTTGATGAGTATCATTTATTTTATTGTCTGGTGTATTTTTAACCACTAAAAACTCTTTATATTTACACTCAAATATCATAGTAATTAATAATTGTTAGTATTAATAGATTTATGAAAAATAAATTGTTTAAAAAAAAAGAATGAGTTAAATCGCTTCACTAGAAGCCGAGATATACGCTAAAACTGTTAAGGCCCTGTTTACACTCAAATAACATAATTATTATAAATTTAAGTATTAATATTTGTAGAATTATAAAAATTATTAACAAAAAAAAAGAACAACTTAAATCGGTCTACTAGAAACCGAAATATACGTTAAAACTGTTAAGGCCCTATTTACCCTCAAATAACATATTAATAAAAATTTTAGTACTATTATTTATAGGCTTTATTAAAATTGTTTAAAAAAGAATGAATAATTACCACTGTTTTTTTACCATTTATTATCTAACCGCAGCTTGTTATTATTGACGGATGCTTTTACCTTGAAATTACAAGGGGTATGTTTAGTAAAATTTAGTCGGCTAAACCGCTCTCTAATCGGTTTATGGCGTTACGTAAGATTACTAAATTTGAAATCATTGGCAAAACATCGTCGACTACCCTTTTGCCAAGTTTCACTCTTCTAAGTCTACTAATAAGGCCGCTATGATTGATTTTGCTATGGGGTTACCGTCTTACTCGCTGGTTGGTGTCTCTCACCATATTTTAAACAGCTGTAGCGCCCTTATGGCTAAAGATGGCGTCATGCGGTTTTCGCTATTTGATAGGTATGACGTAATACTATATTTAAAACATTTTAACCGCGCGCCAATGACTCACCATCAAGGTTAAATAACGGTTTTAGTCGATAGCGCCCGAACGGCATGACTTAAAATTTTCGCGTTTGCGCACATCAATTTATGGTCTTAGCGCAAGGTGGTCATTTTCTAAATCACGTGATTTTTGACATATGACAGGTAACATTTGACAGGTGACAGATGACATTTATGGTTTGACAGATAGTAGGGACCACGCCCTAAATAACGCGTTGCGCAAGATTCCTAAATTTCGAATGACGTCAGAAATATTAGCATAATAAGCTCCACCGGTGGAAGGTGGGCGTTGAAACCCTCTTCTTTCCCTACTATGGTAATTTTTACCGACTGTATTTTTCTTGATTAAAATTATTTTTCCCTTCACCATTTTGTCGATATTTTTACTCCACTCATAAAAAGTTTAAGGTTATGTCAATCATTTACCAACTAAGGTTAACCCTTGCGATCGTGAAGCCCCCGGGGCGAAGGTTGGAGCCCTAAGCGTCGGTCCTTCCTATTGACATTTGACAGGTGACAAGTGACATTTGACAGGTGACAGATATGACAATTACAAGATACCTTGACGCAGGCGCAGTACCCTAAAATAGGCGTCGCCCAAGATTCCTCGTGGCGTCGTGACGTCAGGCGTCGGCGGCGTCAGTCTCGTTAAAGTGTCGCATAGTCTACTTCAATCTGTAATAAATAAAAAAATTAGTCAAGCTCACCAATCGGTTTAAGACTTCTAACCTAACACGAACCTAACAAGTATATTAATATATTTTTCTTACCATAAAGTGTACATTTTTTGGTGATTAAACCATGAATTTTAATACATTTTTCTATTAATAAAATTCAATTATACCATGTTTAATACTTCAAGAAGTAAAATCTCTGTAGCGTCCATCTTCTATGATGGCTGCATGTAAGACTCAGACTACATTTATTAACTTAATACCAAACCATGAGCAAACGCGCTCCAAACCATGAGCAAACGCGATACGTTCAGACAACGGACACTGTCCTGAAAACCGCTATCGGTTTAAGAAAACCGCTTACAAAAACCGCCTCTGTTTTAGAAACCGCTATCGGTTTAAGAAACCGTCTCTGTTTTACAAACCGCTATCGGATTAAGAAACTCCTTAAAAAAACGCCTCTGTTTTAGAAACCGCTATCGGTTTCTAAAACCGCCTCTGTTTAAGAAACCGCTATCGGTTTAAGAAAACCGCTTACAAAAACCGCCTCTGTTTTAGAAACCGCTATCGGTTTAAGAAACTGCTTAAAAAACCGCCTCTGTGTTAGAAACCGCTATCGATTTCTAAAACCGCCTCTGTTTAAGAAACCGCTATCGGTTTAAGAAAACCGCTTACAAAAACCGCCTCTGTTTTAGAAACCGCTATCGGTTTAAGAAACTGCTTAAAAACCGCCTCTGTGTTAGAAACCGCTATCGATTTCTAAAACCGCCTCTGTTTAAGAAACCGCTATCGGTTTAAAAAAACCGCTTACAAAAACCGCCTCTGTTTTAGAAACCGCTATCGGTTAAAGAAACCGCCCTGTTTAGGAAACCGCCATCGGTTTAAGAAACCGCTTCTGTTTTAGAAACCGCACCCGTTAGGAGGTGCTACCTGAAACGCTCAATTTAGTTTATTCTTTTATCAAAGAAAACGAATTTTTGATTTAACACACAAAAATAAAAAAACAATAAAATTTTAAACAATCCTATACTGTCCCTAAGACGACTTGAAGTTTTAATTATTGCACAGGTTACTTGGGGGCCGCCAGCTTTTAAACAGTGGAGACGGGAGTGGGTTGTTATAAATCTGAGCGCCACATAATTTGAATTACCCCAAGACCTGAGTACAGTTGAAAGAAAGGAAGTTTTCAATAATCAGGAACTCTTGCTTCCTAATACTACCAGCATCTATTTAATAAGGGTTAGGTCAAAAATAACTTCCCTTAATTAAACAGTAATTTCGTTTTATTAAAGAATTATTTTAACAATAATTTGATAACTTTAATTATTATGAAACTAGGAAAATCCAAATAATTATTTATAATAAAAATAAACTAACACAATTACCGATAGTAGACTATGGGGCACTTTAACCAGACAGACGCCGTCGACGTCTGACGTCACGACGCTTGACGTCAGGAATCTTGGGCGACGCCTATTTTAGGGTATTGCGCATGCGTCTCTGACGTCATATTTAGGAATCTTGTGTGACGCATTATTTAGGGCGTGGTCAATCTGTCATTTGTCAAAAATCACGTGACCTTGAAAATGGCGCCTGTCAAATGTCATCTGTCACCTGTCATATGTCAAAATCTCTGACGTCATATTTAGGAATCTTGCGCAACGCATTATTTAGGGCGTGGTCAATCTGTCAAATGTCATCTGTCAAAAATCACGTGACCTTGAAAATGGCGCCTGTCAGCTGTCACCTGTCATATTTCGCGAACCACGTGGTGTCTGCTTACGTGTATGAGATAAGGTCTTACGCATGCGTTAAAAACAACGCCTGTCAGCTGTCACATGTATAAGATAAGGCATTACGCATGCGAGAAAAATGATGTCAATATAACCTAGAAATAAGACGTTGATTGAAATGACATAACCTAAATTTATACGGATAAGCCTTCGGCCCCACGCCTAGGGCTCCGGGCCCCACGTTTAGGGCTCAGGGCTTCACGTCTAAGCCCGGGGGGCCCACGATCGTAGTAAAGTTAGCTTCATACGTCATATACTTAAACTAGTCAACATAACCTTAAACTTATCTTAGCGTCTTGTGCTTGCGCAAAAAATGACGTCAACACAACCTAGAAATAGGGTATATGATTGATTGACATTAGTTGCAAACACGTGGTTTATTAAATATATCGACAAAATGGTGCCTGCACTTACGTCATTACGTTAAACTAGTCAACATAACGTCAAACTTATATGCATGTATCTTACGCATGACATAACCTAGAAAGTGGGCCGTTGTATTATTGATAGGCATAAGCTGGCAGACACGCGGTTTATTAAATATATCGACAAAATGGTGAAGGTGAAATAATTAAAGTAATAAAAATACAAGAGATAAATATTGGGTTAAAAATACACCATATAGGCACTTTCAAACTGTATAAGATATGCTATGTATGTCCGGCGGCATTAAGGGTAGTTTTCCCATAAGAAATACATGGGAGAAATTTCAGGTCCAATCTGCAATTTTATGACCATCTCAACCCCTAACGCAAAATTAGAATTTTTATGCCCTAACTCGCCACGTGCAAGATAAGGGTAGTTTTCGTAACCATCAAGACGTCATCACCTAATCATATTCAGAACGACCTATAAATTAATTTAAAAGTCTCGCCAGCGCCGGGAGTCGAACCCGTACCACCTGCGTGAGAACCCAACGCCCTATACCACTAGGCTATTGGAGGATCTGATAATTAAATGTTAAACGGTGTCCAATTGAAGCTCTCACCTGGGCAGGGATTTGAACCCGAGGTCACACGCTTACAAGGTAAAGTCCGTTACCACGCGGCCAATGGGTTATTAGAAAACAAAGCCGATGATGTCAGTCAGATGATCCGAAACCACAAACAGAAAAGTGTTAATTTAAAATGCGTCAATAAAACCGAATTCCGATCAAAATCTAAAAATATGAAACTAAAGTAAACAAAAAATATATGTCACATCCGGTAGGTGGTATAGAGAAAAACAATGTTTTAATAAAAACCACATAATTTGTAATTAAATTAAGATCAACATCCGGCATGCGGTTTAATAAAAAATACCTTTAACAAAAATTCAAAAGAAAATATTTTTAAAAATAAATTTAGTACTTAAGCTTTAATCAAATATTAATACCAAAAAGCGAATAGTTATATATTAATTTACCAAAAGTGTTCAACCGAGTCCACATAGTAAAGTAATAAAATTTCTATCCCGACGTCAGGCGTCGTGACGTCAGGCGTCGACGGCGTCTGTCTGGTTAAAGTGCCCCATAGTCTACTACCTATGATTAAGTGAATTACTTTAATTAACTAAGCTATAGCAAGGTTCCGAGATATCAGGGCGTAATGTGATCACATGCCGCATGTATAGTTATATAATGGCGGGGTTAATTAATATATACCAATTAATAAAAAAATGGAAAATTGTAGCGCTTAGAATAATTCACCAAAATCTTACAATGTACAGGTAATACCTTCGTTGCCAATGTCATTTGTCATATTAAAAAAAATTAAAGTATTGTTCAGATGTAAGTTACTTTACTATTCAAAGGAAAATTATGCTTATTAGAAGCTTTGTTTCTTCTACTTAATTATTAAAATCCACTTACTCTTATTCTTAAATTTATTCAAGTAAAACCTATTAAATCAGCATAGTTTCTCTTTTAAAACTATTTAAAAAAAAACATATATATTACTTTGATGAAGTAAAAGAATTAACTGTCCTTTCTTTTGATTAATGATTAGTTAATTAACTTAAAAATATGCTTAAATTAAAACTTGCGTGTAGCCAATCCGTTGTCTTTCCAGCTGCAAGGGTATCAGGAAGAACAATTGCCAAATCGCCTGAGCACCCTGGGCTCGTAGGGTCGTAGGGAGTGTTCTTATGCACCCAAGAATAAAAACCCTAATAGAGATATATACAGATTAGGCTTCTAGTAGCAACATTTAGTCAAAGTAACAAGATATTGATACTGATCTCATACTCTTTAATACATTTTTAATAAAATGAAGAAATTTTGTGCACACAGTTTATAACTATAAAAAGAAAAACTGGTAGAAGAATAAACCCCATTAATAATATACAATAATTAGAACTTTGTGTTCTGGTTAAATTAATTTTGTGTTACAATTTTATACAAAAAAAACAATCTGACAAATAAAAAATCACCCCTTACTGTAGTTATAAGCAGGACTCTGTCTTTTTTTTTAAGAAATTTATAACAACTGACAAAATTAAAATGCCCTTTTTTAATAAATTAATATTAAATAGTTAAAATAGTATTACCTCTTACTCTATCTTGAGGGTTTTTTACATAGGAAAATGTCAAATCCGGGAAAAACATGTTCAAATCGGAAAGATCTCCAAGATATTCGTCGAATTTTCAGAAAAGCAGAAAGGGTTGTCAGTCAATCCAGAAAATTTATAAAATATTGCCCTGAAAGTTTATTGGCCGTTTTAGAGTTAAATCTAATGAATTATGTGGAGTTTTACTATTAAAACTCAATAACTAGACACAAAAATCCACATACCTTAAGTTGAAAGTTGGGCACGTGCAGAGCACAAGAGCTACTGGTTCAAATAATCCCAAATGGAAAGCGTTTCAAATCTATAAAAATCCCATAAACCAGGAGTCATCCAACATTAAAACGCTTAAAAACAAATTGGTCGGCTATATTTCCCAATTTGGGTACTAATCTCCAATCCAGAAGACACAGTTTTCAACCGGCACAACTTTATAAAGCCAGAGCTTCTTGGAAAATGAACTGCCTAAAATGGCCGTACTCCGTGTATCCTACACGGGTACCGTTGAATTCCCACCCATCGAAAGGACCTACCATATGACTATCTTTATCTCTGTTGAACAACCCAAGCGTACAACAATCCATCCTTTTCAGCCGGCGCGGGACCCATAAGGGCAACATGACGTCAATACAGGGTTGAAACATCTTTTGCGGTCTATATCAAACTTCTTACACCCTCTTGAAATAAACCCAAATTATTATATATTTCTTTTAAATTACATTTTAAAAGTATGACCAAAAAACAATAAATTGCTATTTCATATTACTCTTGACAACAAATTGCTTTCTATTGTTCTATGTAAATTTCCAATTTTTAAAAGTCTCCCAATTAAAATGGAAAATAGAATAAATTTGGCAACATTATGGCTGTTAAGCGTGACAACTGCGTTTGAGAAAAATTGGACTTGCGTGAGGCGCTGACATTTGACATACGGCGAAAAGACAAAATCAAAACAATGTGGAAAGAAAAGAAATTAGTTAGAAAATCGGGAAAACTCAAAATTAAATGGTTTAGGATCCCGTAAAGTAAGTAGTATTGTGTAATTTTTGGTATTACAACCAGATTTATATAGATAAAATTATCCACCCAAAATAGATAACCTTAAATTATTACGGTGATATTTTTATTACAAATGCTTCTTTTATTTTTTGATTAATATAATAAAGCGGTCTAAGAAGTTAGGCAAACCACACTAAGGATGTTTTACGACCGTTTTTCCACTGGCTGTCTCGAAGCTGAAGTCCAAAAGTAATAAGAATTTAGTCCTGTACGAATGTAAACAATTGAGAAAACTAGCTGAAAACCTAGCGAAATAAGAAACATTAACACCATACTAAACAAATTTTATTATGATTGACAAGTAGGTCGACGTAGTATTAATATTTAGTTAGTCAATTTTTACTTAAACTTGAATAAACCAATGTAATTTAACCCAAAAAGAAATACCTTAATGAAATTTACTATATTATAGAACAATAGGTTGAATTAAATGATGTTTCATCTCTTTTAGACCCTACTGCAGATTTTTCCAATCCAGTTGTACTTAAAACCAGAAAACAAGCCACCAAAAGCGATTTTTGTTCCCAACATAAACAGAAAGAACCTTATCGAAGAAAAAGAAAGTTTGATCAAACTATTGCATAATAAAAGTTGAGTTACGACATGGAATGTCAAACATTGGATAAAAGTATGTGATAAAGCCTAATATAATTTAAATATAACTCATAATTGTGTAATAAAAGTAAGTATATGTATTTTATTTGAAATACTTAAACAATTTATTCATAGCTATTTTGTCTCTTAATAAGTTCTTGCCCATTTAGATTAGGAAAATTTTAGGATTTATGGTAGTAATGGCAAAATGACACGTTACATTCCCCCTAGGAAGGCGGGGTTATCCGGGGAGCTCGCCCACGAGGGTTCACGAGCTGTTTTTTTTGTTAAGCAAATTCTCTCTATCTAGGTGCGTAACAAAAAGAATGTTTTCCAAAAATTTAACATAAGTCTTTTGTATCAAAATTACTCAAACAAACGTTTAAATTAATTATCTAAAAACCCGTATTTAAATAAGATCTCAATAAAGTTACTAAAAATCTAAATTATTCCAATTATAAAGATTTTTCTTAATAACTTTAAAACCTAACGTACAGATTCTGATTTAAAATGAAATGTTTGTGATTAAACTTTAAAATCTTTCAGCATAAAATAGGTCTTATGTGTAAAAAAAAAAGTAAATTTTTTCAAAAAAACCGAGGTATTAAAAAAACTTTTTGTTAGGACTCGCTTGTAAAAATGTTCAAATGAAAAGATTCTGTACAAAACTTGTATTTTTTTTCTAGAGAGAGAGAGAGAGAGAGAGAGAGAGAGAAGATTATTTTTAACCCTTGTTTTTCAAAATATGTTAAAAAAAGTTCAAACCCTAAACAAAAAATATTACATCATATAACTATTGCTAAAATTACATAATACCATATATGCATAAAAAAATTTCCAACTATTTTCAGATCGCTTATCGCCTAACATAAAGACATTGTACTAAAAATCTGTCGAAGCTGTATAAAAAAAGTATTTTAAAACAGACCCCCTATAAAAAGGAGATCAAAAACTTATAACAGCATCTGTACAAAAAAAAATTGTTTGTGAATAACCCTTAACAAAAAATTTTGCCAACCTTTAAACTTTTTCAGATCGCTTATCGGCTATTTTAAACTGAAAACGTAAAGACCTTCTACTAAAATCCGTTTATACCGTATCTGTATAAAAATTAATCCAGATAAAAAACCAATAATAGCATCTGTATAAAAGTGTTTGTGAATAACCCTTAACAAAAATTTCCCACAACATCGCTATATAAGGTGTTTACACTTTGTTTTCATTTGGTTTAATTTGAACAATCGTCGCAAGACATGAAGTCCGAAATTTTAGCTGTTATTCTCAGTACAATGGAGAAAATGTTTATACAGTATAAATATTACGACTCGTGTTTACCGGATACCTTAATGTTTTATGAAATTGCTCAAAAATATAAAATAGATGTTCAACCAGAGTGTGAAATTCTAAAATACGGTAATATTCAGGGGTTACACTTTTGGAATGTTTTTGAAGATCAAATCTACGATCCAACAATTAAAGTGATGAAGGACATGATGCCTGAATTGAAAACTGCTCAATTTCAATATTATGTAAACGATTGTATCTCGGATAGCACCCCGGAGGAATGGGTGATGCTATCAATGTTTCAGGAATATATTGGTAAATAAATAATAAAAATAGGTTGTACTGTTTTTTTGTCTTTTGATCGATTTACTTATCCAATGACGTGTTTTTGTCGGAAATACAGTTTTTATTAATTTTATGTGTATATTAAATTTCTATATGAGCAAACAAAACACAAATAGTTTTATATAATATTATATATTTTTTATTTTTTTACATCAATGTATTTTTTTTATTTTATTGGGCAGCCATGGTCGGTGGGGAGACTCTGTAAAAAAATAAAAAAAACTTTGTTTAAAATCGTAAATTATCAAATTATAAAAAAAGGTAGAAAGATTGACGATTATTATACCAGAATAAATAATATTTTGAAAACTTTAAGTTGTCAACTCGTTATTTAAAAAATGATAGCCTAGTTCTATAGGTTAAAAAATATTAATATACAGGTGTATGTGAAAATATTTTTTAAACACTTCTTATTTATTACCAACTTAGTTGTAAGACTTTAAACACAAATGTATAAAGTAAAATTAAACAGAAGTATGTGATTTTTTTCTTTTTTTTTTAAACTTTCCGGTAAGAAAAATTTTTTAATATACAGGTGTAGGTATGTGATACTATTTGTTCTTTTTTTTAAAAACATCCTCTTTTATTCGATCTTAAAAAATAAAGATAGATCAACTTAGTTCTATGGGTTTATACTCAAATATACAGAGTAAAATGAAAGCATTAGGTTAGGATAATTTTTAAATATAGTCGTTTTCTTAGTCTGAAAAAGGAAAATTCAAAAATTATTTATAGGTACCGAAATAAATCCTTCTTATCTTTGACTACTTTAAAAAAAAATAATTATCAAGTTAGTATTAAAAATAGATCAACTTAGTTTTAAAACTTTAAACATAAATGTACAAAGTTAAATGAAAAAATACAATCGTATTAAAAATTGTAGATTCTTATCAATTTGAATCTAAAAATTAAAAAAATATACAGAGTAAAAAATAGTTTAGTTTTGAAGTTTAAATAAATATCAATATACAGGAGTATGTGAAAATATTTTTTACATAGTAAAATGAAAAATATAAGAGTATTAAAAATTATAGATTCTTAACAGCTTAGTTCTAAAGGTTAAAAATATCTATATACAGGAGTATGTGATTTTTTTCTTTTTTTTTTAAAGTTCCTACATTATTTGATCTTTAAAAAAGGAAAGATAGTTCTATGAGGATTTATACTCAAATATACAGAGTAAAATGAAAACATTAGGTTAGGATAATTTTTAAATATAGTCGATTTTCTTTGTCTAAAAAAGGAAAATTCAAAAATTATATAGGTACCGAAATAAAACCTTCTTATCATTGACTAATTTTTTTTAAAAAGAAATAATTATCAAGTTAGTATTAAAAATAGATCAACTTAGTTTTCTTAGTTTTAAAACTTTAAACACAAATGTACAAAGTAAAATGAAAAAATACAATCGTATTAAAAATTGTAGATTCTAATTAATTTGAATCTAAAAATTAAAAAAATATACAGAGTAAAAAATAGTTTTGTTTGAAAGTTTAAATAAATATCAATATACAGGATTTTTTGAAAATATTTCTTACATAGTAAAATGAAAAATATAAGAATATTAAAAATTATAGATTTTTAACAGCTTAGTTCTAAAGGTTAAAAATATCAATATACAGGAGTATGTGAAATTATTTTTTTCTTTTTTTTAAACTTCCTACATTATTTGATCTTAGAAAAGGAAAGATAGTTCTATGAAGATTTATACTCAAATATACAGAGTAAAATAAAAACATTAGGTTAGGATAATTTTTAAATTAGTTGTTTTTCTTTGTCTAAAAAGGAAAATTCAAAAAATTATATAGGTGTCGAAATAAAACCTTCTTATCTTTGACTACTTTAAAAAAAGACATAATTATTAAGTTACTATTAAAAATAGATCAACTTAGTTTTAAGACTTTACACACAAATGTACAGAGTAAAATGAAAAACAGTTTAAAGGTTAAAACATATTAACATACAGTATATACATATGTAAAAGGAAACAAATTAAAATACAAGAGTATTATGTTGAAATGTTTTTTTTTAATAAAAATATTCTTACTTTTTAGAAAATCAAAAAAAAACTAGTTAATTTACTTGGTGTAAATAAGAAGAAGAAATATTAAATAGTGATACGTAAAAATATAAATTAATAATGTTCTTTTTGAGCAAATACAAAGATTAAACCTAACCAAAACTAACCATTTAATTATTTAGTAATAGAAATATTTCAAGAAAAAAGCAGCTCAGATATTTTTGCTAAAGTCTTACCTTAGGTCTGCCAAAAATATACTACGACCAACCCCTCATGTGGAGGGGCTGCGACAATCCGCAGCCCCCGTGCCTCGAAGAGGATGAATAATCCCGGAGGAACGTGGTTTAGGAATTGCACTCTATACAGTGTGTCCAAAATTGGTAGGGAATGTATTGGGATATTGGAAACCATAAGAGATAGAAAGATGGTTAAATGGGGAAAGTTATAGACCATTTAAAGCTTAATCTAATGCCGTTTTAATGACGGATGTATCTCGTTTGGTTTTTGAGTTATTTTGAAAAAACTGAAAATGTGCGTTTTTGAAAAAGTGCTGTAGTTTTTTTATTTAAAATAATTTTTGGAATCTGTGAAAACATTGTTAGGGCAACTTTTTAAGACGAATATATTCATGCATTTTGATTTTAATTTCAACGTTTCGGTTTTAAGATATCATCATCAACTTTTGTTTTTCTTATGGCCGCCATTTTGTTTTTTGCACATTTTTAAAGAGCGTTTTTTCCCTTTAAAATGATGTGCAACACTTTATTAAAATGTTTTTATTTAATGTCAAAAAAGGAAAAAAATATTTTTTGCTAAGTTGGCCATGACTGCATAGGAAAATAGCTTTATAAACAATTGCCATTTGATTCCTAAAAATAAACTATGTTAAAAAACTATTTTTGATTTTTAAAAGCCTATGTACACAAACAAAGACGGAGATTTACTTTGTTGGTAATGACAGATTAAAATATTTAATAATAATAATATAAAGCTGTACTTTCTACCAAAAATTAGTATATTTACTTTTTTATATTATTGTGTTTAACTCAACCTATAACAATACAAAAATCAAACTTATCTTCTTTTAATTTGCACTAACAATTGGAAAAAATATAAATCCTAAGAAAAACTATGCTCTTTACATTCATTACCAACTTACTTGCATATGGAAGTTTTGAAAAACCTCGACCAAAATAGTATCAAGAAAATACCGAAAATCGAAATAGAATTATTCAAAAATATTTTGCCGATAATCCTATATCTTCTACATGAGTTGCAACCAGGGAACTAATAAATATTAATAAAATAATAAAAAAATAATAATCTTGCCAAAAAATAACGCTACAGTTCAAAATGTCCACCGTTTTTTTCAATTCACTTTTGACAATTCTTTAAAACAGTTCTGGTAACGCGTTTAAGAGTGTTTCTGTTTATACTTAATAGGACATCCCGCAAACGGTCTTCAAGAACTTGTACATTTTCAGGAGGAAAAAATTCATATATTTCATTTTTTAAATAACCCCATAAATAAAAGTCTAAAGGAGTGATGTCTGGAGACCTGGCAGGCCACCGAACAGGCCCATTGTTTGAGATAATTCTCTCACCAAAAGTTTCCGATAAAAATGTGTGCACCTCCCCAGAATTGTGAGCGGGACATCCATCTTATTGAAACCACAAATTGTTAAAATCATTTGGTGGAACTACTTCCCTAATTGCTGGAATTATTTCGTTTTGCAGCATCTCAAGATATCTTTGGCCATTCAGTGTCTGCTCGTAAATAAAAGGCCCAATTAAGTGATTAGCTAAAAAAATATATTATAAAAAAATAAAAATAATAACTAATATGTTTTTATTACCATAAATTCCGCACCATACGTTAAAGCCAAATCGAACTTGCAGTCTACGTTGTTCCCGTAATTGGGGATTTTCTACAGCCCAGTAATGGTGGTTATGTTTGTTAAATACGCCACAATTTGTAAAATGACTTTCGTCCGTCCATAAAACTTTTCTAAAAAAATTGGGTTTTCTTCACATTTATTACGATACCAATGGCAAAATTGAAGTCTTCTTTGAAAATCACCCTCATTAAGCCCTTGTACAAGGGTGGGTTTATATGGGCGATAATGGGATAATTTTAAAACGTGATGTATGGTTGACTTCGGAATGTTAAGTTCGCCGTTTGCAACTCGTGTAGAAGATGTAGGATTATCGGCAAAATATTCTTGAATATTTCTATTTCGAGCTTCATTATTTTTTTGATACTCTTTTGGTCGAGGTTTTTCAAAACTTCCATATGCAAGTAGGTTGGTAGTGAGTGTGGAGAAAATTTTTATCCCAGGTTGATGTCTTTCGGGAAAACTTTCCAAATAATTGTTTGCTGCATTCTCCGCATTTCTGTGATTTTTAATATAAATAACTAACATGTCAAATGTTTCTTCGTTTGAAAAAATTTCCGGCATTTTTGTGGATACGTTTAACACAATTTTCCAATAACACAATAAAATATGTAACTAAATGAGAATAATTGACAACTTCGTCTTAGCAACGACATTTTTGCAATTGTTTCTGGAGGCAGTCATGGCCAACTCGACCAAAAAATGGTTTTTTAATTAAGTGTTATACATCATCTTAAAGGGAATAAAACGCTCTTTGAAAATGTAGAAAAAAACAAAATGGCGGCCATAAGAAAAACAAAAGTTGATGATGATATCTTAAAACCGAAACGTTAAAATTAAAATCTAAATACATGAATGTATTCCTCTTAAAAAGTTGCCCTAACAATATTTTTACGGATTCCAAAAATTATTTGAAATAAAAAAACTACAGCACTTTTTCTAAAATGCACATTTTTAGTTTTTTCAAAATAACTCAAAAACCAAACGAGATACGGCCGTCATCAAAACCGCATTAAATTAAGGTTAAATGGTCTATAACTTTCCCCATTTAACCGTCTTTCTATCTCTTCTAGTTTCCAATATCCCAATACATTCCCTACCAATTTTGGACACACTGTATACAAACTAAAAATAAGAAATATTAAAAAAAAATACAAAATTTTAAAAATATCCTTAACACTCACATTGTTGCTAGGGAAGCGGAAGTCTGCCTCCTTTTTAATCTCGATTACTGCCCCGACCAAGGTGTCCATTTAAAAATAGAAATACATAAATCAATATATCTCTCGGTGTAAAAGAAAAGTTTAAATAAAAAACTATTAAAACACTCACTATTCATCCACGCCGGCAATACGTAGGGTACAAAAAAACAGAAAAACATTTGATTAATATTTAAAATCATAACTAAAATATAATTGCTTACTTTGGCAGTAAAATTTGGGTAGGTTTGCCATTTTTTCTTAACGTTATAACGGTTATTCGGATCAGACAAAATGATACTGAAAAAAAAAGATTTAATAACTTAACATTACGCGTTTTTTTCTAACCACAAAGGATGTAATTTTTGATTACTGTAACTTAGTGGTTATTACAAAGTTATTTTAAAACACTATCTTCCTTTGAAATTGCTCACAACTACACAATAAATTCACTTTAAAATTTTCTTAAAAATAAATTAATATTCAAGAAAATATTTTACATTGTTATTTTATAACAAAGTTCCTACGCCAAATTTTTACGTCAGACTGCTACGTCAAACATTCTACGTCAAATTCCTACGTCAGAGCTCCTACGTCAAACATTCTATGTCATCCTGCCCAACTGACCCCAGACGTCATGCTGCTATACTGCCACATCCTACTACTTTTCGTACTCGTAAACGGTTATTTTAAAATCCTTTAAAAACGCCTGAAATTGTTGCACCTCTTGCAAGCCGCAACCTTTTAAAGGAACAACAACTCCGGCGTCTTCGCAAAGTTTTAAAGCTTTTTCATTTTGACGTACCTGCAGTCGTCTGAGATTTTTAAAGACCTTTTTCGTGTTTGTTACTTTTGATATTGCAACCACCAATGCTAAGGGTAGACATAAATTATTGTTACTATTAATAAAAATGATACCGCGTCTTTTTCTGCACTCTTCCTCGAACGTGATGAAGGCCTTGGTCGACACTCTCCCACTTCCTCGTGGCATCTTGATCGTGGTCACCCCTAACTCGAAGGTGTTTGTGTCCAAGCCGCAAGAATTGATTTGGTATAAGCCACTAATCATGCTGAATACCGTGTCCACGTCCACGGTGGACTCCTCGATAAACGGGAGCCAGCCTTGACCACGGGAAAAGTCGGACGACGAAAAGGTGAAGTCCACCAAATCTCCGCCCTCCAAATGGGATGTTCCATAACGAACGACGTCACCGATGGCGGTAGTCACCCATTTCGCGGGGTCCGCGCCCTTTTGTGGTTCCTGCAACTGGAAAATTACCGTCTTGGTGAGGAACTTGAAACGTCCATTCTGTTTGAGGGTTTCACGTTTAATTTCAAATTTCTCCATCTGTAATAGAAAAAAAAATTAACTTAATTCAATACCAAACCATGAGCAAACGTATAGCAAACCATAAGCAAACGTATAGCAAACCATGAGCAAACGTATAGCAAACCATGAGTAAACGAGCTCAGCACCGGGCACGCCTAAGTCTCTGGAAACCGCTAAGAATATCGCTAAGAAAACCGCTAAGAATACCGCTATCGGTTTAAAAAAACCGCTAAGAATACCGCCTCTATTTTAAGAAAACCGCTAAGAATACCGCTATCGGTTTAGAAAAACCGCTAAAAATACCGCCTTTGTTTTAGAAAAACCGCTAAGAACACCACCTCTGTTTTAGAAAAACCGCTAAGAATACCGCTATTGGTTTAGAAAAACCGCTAAGAATACCGCCTATGTTATAAGAAAACCGCTTATGGTTTAGAAAAACCGCTAACAATACCGCTATTGGTTTAGAAAAACCTGTAAGAATACCGCCTTTGTTTTAAGAAAACCGCTAAGAATACCGCTATCAGTTTAGAAAAACCGCTAGGAATACCGCCTTTGTTTTAGAAAAACCGCTAAGCATACCGCCTCTGTTTTAGAAAACCGCTAAGAATATCGCTATTTGTTTAGAAAAACCGCTAAGAATAACGCCTTTGTTTTAGAAAAACCGCTAAGAATACCGCCTCTGTTTTAGAAAATCCGCTAAGAATACCGCTATCGGTTTAGTAAAACCGCTAAGAATACCGCTATCGGTTTAGAAAAACCGCTAAGAATACCGCTATCGGTTTTGGAAAACCGCTAAGAATACCGCCTCTGTTTTAAGAAAACCGCTAAGAATACCGCTATCGGTTTTGAAAAACCGCTAAGAATACCGATATCGGTTTAAAAAAACCGCTAAGAATACAACCTCTGTTTTAAGAAAACCGCTATCGGTTTAGAAAAACCGCTAAGAATACCGCTATCGGTTTAGTAAAAACCGCTAAGGATACCGCCTCTGTTTTAAGAAAACCGCTAAAAATACCGCTATCGGTTTAGAAAAACCGCTTAGAATACCGCTTTAAGAAACTACTCCTAGGAACGGACCCCGTCCGAGGAGCGGCAGGCGCTCGAACGAGCGTTTAGCTTTCCAAAAACCCTATAAATAATTTGTCAATAAAGAAAAAATCAATTTTTTTTCAAGTTAATAACTGAAAACCTTCTGAAATGTTTGTATTCTAATTCAACATAGGTCTTTTGTATTTAACGTAAAAATTGAGATAATAAAAACTTTTCGCTTGTTAAAATCTTGTACAAAAAAAAAATATTTGTGAAAAAATTTTGCCAATTTTTACTAATGTAATGAATACTGTGAATAATTTGATTCTGTAAATATTTTTCTAGAGAAAAGATTATTTTTAACCCTTACCAAAATGTGTTAAAACAGTTCACATCCTAAACAAAAAAAAATTACATCATATTGATTAATTTATATAATATCATACGCATATAAAATTTTACTCACCTTTAAACTGAAAACGTAAAAAACAAGTATAAAAAAACTGTTTAAAACAGGTATAAAAAACAGATAAAAAGTGTTTGTAAAAAACCCATAACAAAAAAATTTGCCAACCTTTAAACTGAAAACGTAAAGACCTTGTATAAAAAACTGTTTATAACAGATATAAAAACAGATAAAAAGTGTTTGTAAAAACCCATAACAAAAAAAAATGCCAACTTTTAAACTGAAAACGTAAAGACCCTGTATAAAAACAGATAAAAAGCGTTTGTAAAATACTCATAACAAAAAAATTTTGCCAACCTTTATGTGAAAATATGTTTTGTTTTTTTTTAACTTCTTAGTTTTTTTGGTCTTAAGAAAAGAAGAGAATATTATCAACTTAGTCCTAAGACATATATGTACAGAGTAAAACAATAGGTTAGAAGAAATTTTAAATGTAGTCACATTTTTTTAACTTAGACTAAGAGGAAAATTAAAAAAATATATACCAGAATAAATGAAAATATCAACTTTAAATACTTATTAAAAAATCTTATTATTACTTATGAAATTTAAAAATAGAAAAAATTATTATCAACTTAGTATTAAAAAGCAATATACAGGTGTAAATGAAACTATTTTTTTTAATAGGTTAGAAGAAATTTTAAAAATAGAAAAAAAATATTAACCTAGTATTTAAAAGCAATATACAGGTGTAAATGAAACTATTTTTAGCCTTTTTTTAAAAAAAAACTTCTTAAGTCGGTTAATCTTAAGGTAAAATATTATCATTGTAGGTCTAAGGCTTTAAAACACAAATATACAGAGTAAAATATTATCTGAAATGTTTACCAAAATTCTTATCTTTTTTTATTTTCAGTTAATCTAAGAGAAAAATTTGAAACACGCACATATTATACAGGGTGAAGGAAAAGCTTAAATTGTTTTTTTAAACCTCTTATTTTTCTTAGTTTAAGCAAAAAAAATAGTACCGGTATGGAAATATTATCTGAAACTTTTTAACAAAATTCTTATGTTCAGCTAAACCGAATTATAATATACCTAGCAGAATAAAATGAACACTTTATTACAAAAGAAATTTATTTCTATTTTTAAATTGAACATCTTTTAAAAACACTTAATTAGTAATCTTAGTAAGAAATAGTTTGAGAGAAGCATTACAGATATACAAATAAAGAGATATATTTACCTCACGACTGCCAATAATAAACCACTATTGTGCCCTTCGCCTCGAACAACAAAAAGTGGCCCCCAGGAATATTTGATCCGATTCGCACCTCGTATGTAAACCAGAAAAAGAAACATGCTTTAATTTTTTTAATCCTAACAATGCACATTATTCATGGGGAAGCGAAAGTCCGCCTCACTCCTTACCAATCTTAGTGTTCCAAACACTACTTCCACTAAAAAAATCTTATATCAGTGTTTCACATTTTGAAATAGATAATCTTATATAAATCTATGCTATAAGGTATCAATGTTTAAAAAAAAAGTAATTAAAAAACACTTACTGCATAACCATGGCGGTAAAACTGTAGGAACTACAATAAAAAAAAAAGGTTATTACTATTACAGAAAAATTAAAAAAACGATATTATTATTATTATAGGAAAAAATTAAAAAAAAAACACTTACGACGGGCTAGTATTACTTTCATTTTTGCGAGTGTCTACTAATAAAATAAAACTTATTTGATCGTTATTTTCCCAACTGTATTTACTGTTATCTAACCACATTTGCACCACATTTCCATAATATCTGCAATGGTTTTTATAAAGTTATTTTTACACATATAAAATCAACCACAAAGCAAAAATCTTAAAACAAATAATTAATGAATTAAAAATATGTTATATCTAAACTATTTACCATAAACCGTATGTTCGTTCCGTTTTTTCAAATCTCTATGTTTGTACTAAAACTCTTAAAACAGGTGCTGAGAACATTTGTTTTTGATTCTCACGGTATATTTTTGTGACAAACACCACAAAACCAAAGTATTTCCGAAAAAAATAAGACATTTGATAAGAAGTAAAATAATATTATTGTTAAAACTTTGAAAAATAAGGAAGCCAGAAAAACCGCATTATTATTGTATTTAGAAAAATATTTGCATTCATGTTTTTGAAAAATAAGGAAGTCAGATAGATAAAATTATTATTATTGTTAGAATTTTGAAAAATATTTGTGTTCTCATGCATGTTTTTGAAAAATAAGGAAGTGGGTTGATAAGCATTTTCATTTTGTAAAAACAGAAAACAACAACAATTTCATTTGCATGTTTCCCGTGAAATTGTTTTTGAAAAATAAGGAAGTGGCTAAGCATTTACATTTTGTAAAAATAGAATTGATATACGCCGAAAAGAAGAAGTCGCGAAAAAGGATAAATAGAATTTTTAAAACGGAAGCTCATAGTAAAATTACTACAACAATTACTCAGGATCGCGCCCACGCTCGCGAGCGCGGACGGCGAGGTTAATGTTCCTAAATTTTCTAGTTTTTTTACGTCAAAGTTGCTACGTCCAAGTTCCTAGGTCAAACACGTAAGATTGCAAATTTTTACGTCAAATTTTTACGTCAGGCTGCTACGTCAAACATTCTACGTCATCCCAAATGTCAAATTCCTACGTCAGACTCCTACGTCACACCTTCTACGTCATCCCAAACGTCAAATTCCTACGTCAGACTCCTACGTCAGAGAACTGACGTAATGGAGCCCAGGTGCCTCGTGACGTCAGGGATTATACTGCCGCACCTCACTACTCATGTGATATTGCTTCATTTCTTTTGTCAAATGGTGAGGGAGTGTTTAGTCTAAAGGAAGGTGGTGTTTTTTGACCACATGGTATTGAATCGTTACTGTCGTCTGTGTTCGCCTGCATAATAAAAGGATGATGACTAGAATCGGGATTAGGAGAATTTGTGGTACTAGAACTTTAAGAAAAACGACCATGTGGTATTGACTCATTACTTTCATCAAATGGTGAGGTTGCGTTTAGTCTAACAGAAGGAGGTGTCTTTTGACCACATAGTATTGAATCGTTACTGTTATCACTTGGAAGGAATGGTGAAGGAGTGTTAAGATTATAACAAGGAGAAGGAGGTTGTGAATACACAAATGAGAAATCGGATGGTTTTTGCCTACAAGGTAACTCGTCGTTGTCGGAGCTTTCATCCAAAAAATTATTAAATTTGTGGTCGTTATCCTTCTGTGTAATATTGTGAACACCTAGTACAAAAAAGTATACATTTTGGGAATTTTAAAAATATACATTTTTGGGAAATTTAAATATAATTGGGTTACTTAACATTGGGAAATTTGGTACATAAAACAATACGTGAAGTGTCAAGGTTTAAAAAGTAGAAATCAAACAATTTTCTAGGTTACCCTTATAATAATAAAACAAAAACATTAAACAAGCAGAGTTGCCTAGAAATGCAAAACAAATACTGAAAAATTTAATATTTAAAGAGAACAAAATTTTAAGACGGGGATTGATGGTTTTATCAGATAACAAGCAGTTAGTGAAGTAAACTATAAAGTTAAAGTTTAAGTTCAGCCCCGTACGGGCTATCCCTAGGGATATGCCCGTACTAATTTAAGTTAATCAAATAAGTTAAGTTGGGTTTTAATGCAAAGTTAGTGTTGATGGTCCACCGGTCTCATGGTCCCAAGAAGATAGTTCCATATGGTACATTTGCCCAGTGACGTAAAGTGGCCCACTATGTATATTTCAAAATTTACACGTCACATATGGTGGAGGCGCCCCCGTTCCCAGTGACCTTTGTGAAACGTCGGTTATGGTAAGCTGTGCCCGCCCTAGTTCCAGTGCCCTTTGTGAAGCGATAGGAAAAGTCGCTTATGGTACGCCCTTCCTACCCCTCAGTTTATTTGTGGAAGAAAATACCATATATATGGTAAAGGCGTCCCGTTCCCCGGAGAAGAAATGTGTGTGAAAGGACGAAGATGGGGAAAAAATATGTTGCGTAGCGTAGCTGCAAGGAGGTAGCAGCGTAGCTACAAGAAAAGGAAGATAAGGTATATCTTCAGTTTTCAAATATGGCTAAATGGTGTTAGCCAGAAGTGATAAAGAAGAATATGGAAATATATCTATTTGTGTCGAAGTTGTATGGTACGTCGTGAAGACGGAGTTCAGAAGCAGCATGAGGCTGCATTAGCACTGGAAGCCGCAGCTCTAGTATGGGGAAGAGCTCTGAAGTATGGTCTTGAATGATGGGGTACAAGGCTATCTAGCGGCCCTGAGAAAGCTCAGGATATGGGGAAATTGGCATGAAGTTGCAGTAACCTGATGTGGAAGAAGAAAATGGGAATGAAAGGCAGACAATGGTACGTGGAGAAGTACGGGACAAATGGCCAATGGAACGCACCATCAAGGACATGGACAGGCAGGCAAGGTGGACGCAATTTTTTTATAAAGGCTAGTATAAGAAGAATGTGGAATATTAGGTTAATTTCTACGTATAAATATAAAAGAAAAATTAATTTTCTTTTTATGTAAGAGATTTTTTTGTTTTTAAACTATCCAATAAATTTAAAAAGAGCAAAAGATAAAATAGAAAAAAATCACCTAATTAATAGTACATGTAAAACATAATTAATTATTTTCTTTCCCACTGGTATATTAAATAAATCATTGAATTACTTTTTAATGGTTCAACGTTTTGCTGACGAGACAAGGCCAAGTTCACTTTTATTGTTACAGGACTGGTCAGTTTTAAATAACACAAACTTTTTTGCTTATTTTGCTGTTTGTGTAGTACATA
>JACEGR010009939.1:0-22341 GCA_014170235.1 Listronotus bonariensis
ACCACTGATCTGAAAAATAATAAGGATAAATACAGCAAAAGTGACAATAACCCCTACGTGGGCACTGCGCAGTACACTTGTGGGCATGCGCACTAAAAATTTACAGACTAGCGGAAAACAAACAACAGGACCGGGTTTGGAAATTTGGTAAACGAGGGTTTTTGGGGCGCTAATCACGACTTTTTTTTTGGAAACGTTTCGTTCTCGAGATATTCATCATCAAAGTTGAAATTCAATTCTTAGTTTCACTCTATTCCGCCTTCTTTTTGCACAAAATTCTTGATATAACACCTAACAGGCACACAATATTATATAAACATCTTTAAAAAAAAACTTTTTTTAGTTATTTTACGTTTTTTCATTAAATTCCAAATCTTTTACCCCTAAAACGCTACAACCATGCATACACCTATGTGTATAATGGTTTCAGACATGGCGACTTGATTTAAAGCAAACTTTTTATATTAATAAAGAAAGGCTAAAAACCAATAAGAAAAACATGTTTTAAAAAGGGTTTTTATAGTTAAATAAAATATTGTGTGCTAATTTAGTGTTACATCAGTAACTTAGTGCAAAAAAGGGAATTATAGTAAAAATAAGAACAGTTTGGCCATGATGACGAATATCTCAAGATCGAACCGTTTCCGAAAAAAAAATAGATTCGTGATCAGCGCCCCAAAAAACCAAGGTATAGCAAATTTCGTCAAAATCGGAGTGGCCGCAACTTTCTAGACAATTACCTAATTTTGTTTCTTGGATATATACACATATTTAAATATTTTATTTTAAGTTTGTACTCGTCTTCCATAGAAGTCCCTAAAAATTAAACCGGTTTAGATATTGGGTACTTTTTTTGTCTTGTATAATTTAGTATACGAGAGTGCTTTGAAGCACTAATCTCAACTTGAATTTTGTTTTTGCTGGACCCTCTTTGACTAAACCTTAAAACTGCACGATATTTTTGCGTTATTATCTTTCTTCTTAAAACTACTTTGACACAACAAAACTAAATCAATTGGTATTTGATTTATTTTATCATAAAACCAATTAATTTTGGTGTAACTAGTTTGAGGACTCAATTTATACACTGTTATTTCACTTTCGCTGCCGTAGCAGTTTTCGTTCAGTTAAACTTGGCGTGTTGTGCCATTTGTAAACGCCGTTGCCTCATTTGACTTGACCAAGTTATCACCTTTGCCTCTGGTCGTTTGCAAACGTTCGTGATCTTAGAAAATTTTATGCTGAAAATTTTTGACTGACCTCATATTTGCAATCAAAACCACAAGAAAAACCTTCCAATTTCTGCAAAACAACACTATACAATAACTCATTATTTAGTTTTGGTTTATCAAAACTAAAATAAACAAAAGTTAAAAACACCACTGAAAAACACGAAGACTCCGCTAAGCACAAATGTCCTTTCATTTGTGCTTAGCGAAATACAAATGACTAATAACGGTCGACCGTAGATGAGAGGTTGGTTTTTTGGGCGGCTGACGGCGTCAATTTTACCTGGCGTTTACAATCGGAAAATCCCAAATTATCATGAGTGTGGCCCTGTTGCTATGTAGGTAAACATTTTCCAGTGTTCCAACCACTATATTTATTAAAATACTGCAAATTTTGTCAATGTTGCCAACACTATATTGGATTTTTAATTGAAAAACACTAACTTTTATGAGAACTGCGCATGTGCAAAGGTGTACAGCAACTCTCCCAGTGTGGGGTCAAAAATTCGTGCGCAGGTCTATTGAAAATATATGGGGAACATTTTCTATTAGCTATCCGCTTTATTTTTCAGATTACAGTGTCGCAAGATCGTCGATGCGTTTTAAGCGTTCATAGTCAACGAATTAAAGCACAAAAAGAATTTTTTATCAAAGATGTATGTTATGGTCAAAGTAAAAGAAGATTTTTATTTTTGTTTTCAGAGTAATTTTATCTTTAGTTTTAAAATTTAGTGTAGTAATATTGTATATCTTTACTAGTAATTTTTTATCGTTGTTCTTCGGTTTGAATTTTCCATATCCCTGCATGAATATTCAAACGGTTGTGTGGGATGAGATAATTTTTGTAATAATCATTATCATTATATATAATAAATCTAAGTTGATAAAATGTGCGTGCCGAAAAAGGGTACCGATACGATAAAGTGACTTATATAGTGTGATAGCTCTTTATCCCCCTCGAACAAGAAAGTTCCCGCAGGGCGTATTTTTAAAGATATAAGGACTCTTCCAACCCTTCAACTTGGAAATTAAGTGTAGTTGCGCCATGTGTTGTCGAGTATTTGAACTTCATTCAGAACAACGGTTCTTTGGGTTGCGTTTCGAAAAGCGCTGCGAGCAATTGCAGCATGTGTAGTAATGGCGAGAAATTTTAAATTCCTATTTCAATAAAGTCTTAAATTACATTTGTTACTATACTAAAGTTATTACATTTTGTGTATTTATACAGCAGTATTTAAGTTTTATTTTGAAGTTAAAGCGATATAATTTTAGTTATTCTATTATTATTATAATGAGAAAATGTTTTCAATAATTTTTTTACTTTTTACGTCATAGTTTATTTTTTTATTTCAACTACCACGTAATCTCATATCAACTCCCGAGCGAAGCCGGAAATTATAGCTAGTGCAAATAAGCAGTGGCGCAAATGTTTATGTTTATTTAAAAATGTTTAAAAATTTTGGGCGGGCTGATCGCCGTTTCGAAGGGGGAGTTAAGCACCCACTAGTCCCCCCTAATTGCGCCTATAAAAATAAGCGATTTTAATGACAAGAAATTTTAAATTAAAAAAATGTCTGCACTTGCCTGGTGCCCCCCCCCGGGATTTCATCCAGGCGGCGCCCATGTCTCTGGTCAGAAAAAGGGCTGTTTTACTAACTTTGAGATTATCACGGCATACACAAGACGTGTTTGGTCTAGTAAACATACAGGGTTACCAAAGAACGACCATAAAAATTACTTCAAAAATACATTATATGAACCGTCGCTGGTTTTGTGGACTAAACTTAATTTTTGTCATAAAATTAAACACACAAACGTTGATAGACGTTTAATTTTTACACAAAAAGATTAATTAACATAATCGCTCTAAATCTCATTTTCGACAAAAATGTCAGTTGACTGGTTTCTAAAATAAACGATTTAGTTACTAAATTAAAAAACTTGTTTGTTTCTTGGACACATGTCAGGACTTACAATAATACAATTAATAATTAAATATAATTTTAGTGTATAAACCGAGGCACTAGTATTAAAACCCCAAACTGTTAATTTGTTACCTATGTAGTTAACGTCTTTTGATACTATTTCCTTGAAATGCTTGCAAACGGAGTTGCATTATGCAGAAATCACATATTAGCTTAGGATTAAAAATAACAAAATTTACATTGTAATGAAAAAAGCAAATATTTTACTCATTTATTGAACCTGAATGTAAAATGTAGTATTTATCGGAAATATTAATTTATAAAGTTGTTATATATTTTACAAGTAAATAAACAATATTACTTTTAACCAAGAAGTTTATTTTATTATTTAGTAGCTTAGTGACTTATTGTTCAAAAATGGCCCGATACTTCGGTTTTGAGTAGAAGCAAATGCTTTATACAATGAATAAAGTATGTCAACATTAGTAGATTTTTGAACAGACCCACCTCAAAATGTCCTGCTGGCACCCCCACCCCCCTCAAAGTTGATTAAGGGATTGATATAGTTTTTTTCTAATATCTTCTAAACGGAAAATGATAAAAATCTGATTTTAGTGTCGTTAGATAGAGCACAAAATTCTGGAAAATAGTAATAATAAAAATTGTATTTTTGTTGATTTAGTAAAAATCTACAACAAAAAAATGTTGGAGGGGAGCATCCACACGGCACTTTTTACCAGATATCTTCCAAACCATCCACCAAATAAAAAAATATAGAATACAAAAAATAAAGACAAAAGTTTTCCCTATCGAATGGTGTATAACATTATACTGTTGTCTTTTAAAATAAAGCTGCCAGTGGCGTACATAAGTAGCACTACACCAGTATAGTACCTAAAAATAGAAATTTTTAATGTTATACTTTTAATTTTTTTAATATTTTTTACTTTAGTTTTATTAATTTATAATTATTTCTATTTCTGCATACTAGTAATAATAAATAATAATATTACACGGATTTTTTTACCAGTACAAAAATCAAAATCAAGACGTGTGGATTGAGTTTGGTCCTGGTAAAAATGTAAGACATATTTCGTGTATCAAAATTGCTAAAAAAATCAATGAAAAAAGTCTAGCCCTTCCTTTTTTCATTCACTAACCGATTGCGATACCACGTCCTCCTTTTATGGAAAAGGAAAAAAGAGTGTTGGGAAGCTTGGGAATCTTTTCCGGATGTTACAGCTACTTTCATTGATTTAATGCAGCATTCAAAAAACCTTCATCTCAGCAATTAAGTGTGATCTCTACATTTTTATAACCACTTACGATAAACATTCTGATAGTAGCAACATTTGGTTGAGAATTTACCCCCAACAATGAATGCTTTAGCACTTCACATTAATCAATGCATTTATCAAGCAGGATTTGTTTGGGGTAATCTCTGCCAACCAGTGGTTGAACTTCCATGCCCATCTGAATGGGGATGGATTTTAGAGAATACCAAATGGTCACCACTGTGGACCACTTTAAAAAATTAAAAAATACCATCTGATAAACTATCAAAATATAAATGTAAGATGTGTGGCACAAATTGTAAATGTTTTTTAAAAAATTAAAATGTACTAGGTATGTTTGTGTGTGGAATGTTGTAATTAGGTATTTTAGGTTGTGTAATAATGTATTTGTTTTTATTGGATGTTATATACAGTGTGTCCCAGGATAGGTGTTACAGAAGGACAAATGGAACAAAAATGTTTAAATTTTAAAACGAAATTTAGGGCAAACTAGTTGCATGGTCCAAAACTAATAAATATAAAACTTTACTTCAATTGGTATTTTACAGGGCGAGTTAAAAAATTGACAAAAATATTTTTGGTTTACTTAACGTGTTTAACTTTAAATTTTAACATAAAATTTTGTTTTCTACAACATTTACCTATATAATTTTGTCCTATTTTTAAAAATAATGGTTCTTTACTCCTGGTAATTTTTCATATTTTTAGTTATAACTCGCCCTGTATATTACCAATTAAAATAAAATTTTGTATTTATTAGTTTTGGACCATGCGACCAGTTTTCCCAAAAGAACGATTAAAAATTCCAAAATTTTTGGTGAATTTGTCCTCCTGTACCACCTATCCTGGGACACACTGTATAAGCCATATTTGTTGTTATCTTTATAATAAAAAGTTATTATTAAACTGTTGTTATTTATTTAAAAACATAATGAATCAAATTATAAAACAAAAGAAATAAGTAAATAAAATGTAAAGTGTAACTATTAATTAATAAATCTAAAGTGAAAAATAATCTTTTAAAATTAATAGAATAACATTAAATATTTCGATTTCTATGTACTTTACTGGTGTAGTACTAATTTGGTACGCTACTGTTGGCTTTATTTTAAAAGATAATAGTCTAAATGATAACTTTGGAGTTAGTTGTTTATGTTGCTTATTTTTTTTTTTGTTAATGGTTTGAAAAATATATGGTAAAAAGTGCCGTATGGATACTCCCCTTTGACTTTTTTTGTTGTAGAGTCTTACCAAAAAAAAAAATTATTTTTATTATTACTATTATGCGCAATAAGGTAATATTACCAATTAATATAACTAAAGTGAAAAATATTCTGAAAAAAAATAAATTAAGTATAACATTCAAAATTTCTATTTTTAAGTACCTACTATACTGGTGTAGTGCTACTTTTGTACGCCACTGGTAGCTTTAATTTAAAAGAAAATATATATATACACCATTCGATAGGGAAAACTTGGGCCTAAATTTTTTATGTCTTATATTTTTTTGTTTGGTAGACAGTTTGGAAGGGATATCGTAAAAATGCCTTGTGGATGCTCCCCTCCAACTTTTTTATATTAGAGATTCTTACGTAATAAAGAAAAATAATAATTTTTACCTATTATGCCGAATTTTGTGCTCTATCTAACGGCACCAAAATCACTTTTTTATCATTTACTGTTTTGAAGATATTAGAAAAACTATATCAATCCCTTAACAAACTTTGAGGGGGGTGAGGGGTGCCAGAAGGACTTTTGAGGTGGGTCTGTTCAAAAATCTACTATTGTTTACATACTTCATTCACTCTACAAAGCATTTGCTTCTACTCAAAAACCGAAGTATCGGACCCTTAAGTCACTATGCTATTAGTACCTAATTGTTTGTGCTAACTGTTTAAAAGCAAAATTCTAATTTTTGTTTATTTAAGAGCGGCTGTTACAATGTCGAATCAATCCTTGAGTAAGTATACTCCTACCCTAGAAGCAAACCATATTTGGTAAATCTAGGTGACAATGCATTTGACAGCTTTTAAAATTTAGCTAGGACTTCAACCACATAATAATTTAACCCTGAGTTTGTTATAGCCCCAGAGCTAGTGAACCCTTCGAGTAAAGTTTTGCCTGTAAGGCTGGAAATTTGTATAGTGATGAGCAGTGGTGGATTAAGAGTTTCGAGGCCCTAGGCACAGACGCTGTTTAGGCTCTCTATTGCTGGAAGGTGGAAGGAAGTATAAAATGAAAGTTCATCAAAATAGAAAATGTAGTAGGTATAATTTAAAACCTAAAACATTTTTTTCCGCGCGGCGGGTGAACAGGCTCGTGGCGCGCACATTCCCCCGCCCGCCACATTCGCGCACACCCGCTGAGATCGAGGACCGCGTCTCCCGCCTTGCCTGGACCCTGCGGGCGCGTGGCGGGCGGGACCTGCGTGGGTGTATGCGAAGGGAAGTATCGCTATATTGGAAGCTAAATAAAAAATACTAAACTGGTGTTTACGTGGAAATTTTTATAAAGAAGTAAATAACTTAGACAAACCAAAAACAGGTAATATCAAATCGTAATTATCATATTCACTTACAGTATGAGGGGTCACTCCCGGACTGCCCGCGCCTTGAGATCTCGGACATGTGGGTGAATCTCGATAAAATGCAGGTATAAAATGAAACGCCAGCAGAGAATGGAGGCCCCTGGAGAAAAGGGGCCCCAAGCACGTGCTTGTAGTGCTTATACGTTAATCCGCCACTGGTGATGCGTCATAGCATGCTAAGTACGACAATCATCACCTTGCAAGCATCATCCCTGCACACACACCCTGTAGATTTTTTAAATGTTAAAAAAATAATAAAAAACTTGGTGCTGTAAGCTTGAATTTTTCTGTGATTTAGTTTATTCATAGTAAGGTTTGAAAAAAACTTGGCGGTAGTTTAAAAATTACTTAAATACCTGATTTGGATGGCCATATTTCCAAAACTAATAAAGTTAGATGTACCTATATAATGTACAGGGTGCCTCATTAAAAAAATATATACTTTTTTCCACCCTGTATATTATCACCAGTATCAAAGAACTTTTTAAAGAGCTTTAAGAAAAAACAGATAGGCAGGTACATCTAACTTTATTTCTTTTGGAAATATGGCCAACCAAGTCAGGTATTTAGGTAATTGTTAAAGTACCGCCATTTTGTATTAGGTGAAGGTATTTACTTTATATATTATATAGGGTTATAAAGTTCTCGTAAGAAGCTTTAAAATGATGTGCCACAAGACCCCCTTTCCATTTAACTTTTTTTTCAAGATGGCGTCCAGCCGCCATCTTAAAACTTTCATCTGTCAATTTTACTCTTAAATATAGTATTTATGCATCAATTTCATATCTCAAAGTTTAACTTTTTAAATTGACATGTAAAAAAATAAAAGGGGCTTTTAAAAGATATGCACTGTATATTACACCTCAGTTCACCTGGCACGTACTTGTTCTCATCGAAAACACATGTCAATTTTTTTAAAACTCTACTATGAATAAACTAAATCCTTAAAAATTTAAGTCTACAGCGGCAATTTTTTTTACTTTCAAAAATATACAGGGTGTGATGCTTGCAAGATGTTGATTGTCGTACTTAGGATGCTATGATTTATGATTTTCTTTATACACCTAAAATGGCAAGTAATAATAATGGTGGGTACTAGTGTTGGTACCATGATGCCAAGAGAGGGTGTAATGGGTTGCACTTGCACACCCCTATCATTTTGGCACAGTGGCATCCATTTCCAAGTTAATATTTTTGATGAGCGAAAAACAGAATCAGCCAGTCAATTATACAGATGGGCAATGCGTGGAAAAGAGACCGTCTAACACGAATACCAGAATGTAAACATGGGTGACTAAAAGTGCTTGTTTTGTTATTGCATTACTGGCCGATATACTATTAACCATTACTTATACAGTAAAATAATTGAATTTTCAAGCTTTTAAAATTACTACATATACTGGTTAAGCAAACAGGTATTGGGATATCGGCCAGTAAAGCAACAAAACGACTGTATGTGACTAATCCAATCAGAAATGTTTACATGCAGGTATTCACGTTAGATTGTCTCTTTTCCTCATATTGCCTATGTGTTAAGTTATTTAGCTTATTCTGTATACAGAATCAGCTAAATAATGTCGTTTATAAGCAATGTGTGGAAAGAAGACAGTCTAACGCAAATGCCGGCATGTAAACATTTCGGATTGGGTTTATAGTGCTAGTTATAGTGCTTTTAGTTATTGTATAACTGTCCGATATACACTAACAAATAGCTAATTCGATATACAGTGTGTCCCATAATAGGTGTTACAAGAGGCCAAATGGACCAAACATTTCTTAATTTTAAATACTTAGGTAATTTGGGAAAAAATTGGTCGCATGATGCAAAACTGACAAATACAAAATTTTAGTCTGATTGGTAATATACAGGGCAAGAACTAAAAATATGAAGAATGACCTAGAGTAAATAAGTACCTTTATTTTTAGAAATAAAACAAAATATTATACGTAAATGTTGAAGAGAATTTAATTAATAAAGAAAAAAACTTGTTTTTGTCATTTCTTTTACATAATATGCATAACACTTGAATACTCGACACGACTCGACGAAGCCGATTTTACAAAAATCTTGAAAATATTTTAATTTTCTAATAATTTTGTCTCCTTTTTACTAAAATAGGATAAGGAATAGATATTTTAATTCTGCAATGGATCATGGGGAATGTGTCAAGCAGTCGTCCCATCACGAGCGCGTCAGACACACTACCGGCAAGTAAAGTATTTTTATGCAAACTCCTCCAGTAAGAACATTTTTTTTTAATATACGAGGGTTGTGGTACACATTAAATATTCACATAATTATCATTTTTTTGAACAAAAATATTGGTAAATAGTCAACTTTGAACAGTTTTTATTCTATAAAAACTTTCTTGTAGCATTTTTTGAATAATCAACTTGTTTCACTTAATTATTTATCCTTTATTTACGTAATAACAGGCTAATGGAAAGTATACATACCGGGTGACAACGAAATCACTATCCAGCAATTTATTTTCTTCAAGAAAATAGTATACTTTTAAATTTAAGGACATTATATTGTATCACCGGATGCCAATTTTAGATATAAGAGCATCTGTGTATTACTTTCGGTTTAACCGTAGTAAAAGTAATAAAAACTTTGATATTTTAAATAGAACACCCTGTATATTTTTTTGTATTTGAATTCTACAGGTTATTCCTGATATAAAACCTTAAATATATCCATAACCTAACTTTTTAGTTTTGGAAAAAATGGCTCCTGAAATTGTCCAAACGACAGCACACTATGCAGTTTTATGGAAAAACAAATAAACATTACAAAAATTTAAAATGCCCAAAACATTTCTTTTAAAATACTCTACCTTTAGAGACAATTATAATACTACTTCCCGTTTAACCGAAAGTGTTGTAAAATTTAAACTTTTAAGTATAATAACCCTGGTAATTTTAATGGAATACCCAATATATTTTTAAGATTTTAAGCTATTCCGAATATAAAACCTATTATATATCCATAACCTATCTTTTTTAGTTTTAGGGAAAACGGCGTTTAAACAATATCCATGAAACTGTTTATTGTGAGGTCGTTCGGACCTTTTTAAACTCCGTTTTCTCTAAAACTAAAAAAGGTTGGTGTTGGGTAAATTATAGGTTTTATATCAGGAATAGCTTAAAGAATTTAAATTTAAAAAAATATATAGGATATTCCATTAAAATTACCAGGGTTATCATGCATAGAAACTCAAAATTAACAGCACTTCCAGTTAAACAGGAAGTAGTATTAAAATGGCCTCTAAAGGTAGAGTCTTTTAAAATAACTATTTTAAGCATTTTAAATTTTCGTGATGTTCATTTGTTTTCCCATAAACCTGCATATTGTGCTGTCGTTTGGACATTTTCAAACGCCATTTTCTTTAAAACCGAAAAAGTTAGGTTAAGGATATATAAAATGTTTTAAATCAGGAATGACCTGAATGCAAATCCTAAGAAATATACAGGGTGTTCCATTTATAATTCCAAAGTTTATATCACTTCCGGTTAAACCAGAAGTAATACAGAGATGCTATTTATATCTAAAATTTGCATCCAGTGATACAATTTAATGTCCCTAAATTTGAAAACTATACGGTTGCACTGAAGAAAATAAATTGCTATATAGTAATTTCGTTGTCACCTGGTATACTTAGGTAACCAATGTTTTTCATTTAATTGGCTATAAACACATTGTAAAAGTAATGCTAGGTATAATAAAATAATTTTGTGTTGAAAATAATAACATTGTAAGATTCTAAATAATGATGACACACGACAACAAAATGAAAACATGACTGGTATTGTTCAGTGTTGGCAAGTGTATTTTAGATCTAACTAAAAATCCTTTTGTTACTTGATATTACTAAAATATTTTCTACTGAGATGAAATATAGGTGGGGGTAATGGTTAGTTCTGGTTAGTTAAATCTTTTAATTTCTCAAGTTAACCTGAGACTAATAAACACTTTATAAAACGGGACAAAAATGCCTGATGTTTCCAGATTTTATATGAAACTTCGTTTGTTCTTGTTTTTTTAATCAAAAAAGACGTTCATCCAACAATTTTACAAAAATACCAAATACTTTTATTTGGAATTTTCAAAAATTCCAAATTTGTAAATGTAAATGTGTATTAATCTAAGAAATTTTTAGTCTAAACAGACAATTTATTTTTATTATTGTAGTAATAAAATTTAGTACATTTAAGAACAATGTAATGCCTTAAATTAAATAATAGTAATTAGTTATGTCACTTGTCCCTTGTCCCATGAAAACAATTGCTATAAATATTGTTTTTAGTACCTAATAATTATAACATACCTAAAATAAAAGTGTTGGTAACAATATTATATCTGTAAAAATTAAAAATAATTGATAAAAAAAATATGCATTGACGGCGATTTAAATACAGTTTAATGCCTAGTCCTCATGTACAGTAAAATATTGCGGAACCTCGGAAGTCCGGAATCAGGTGACTACAATATCGAAATTTTATTGGGCTTTTGGCTGTCATTGGAAATTTTAAACTTTTTTACGAAATCCGTCGATTTTCTTCTTAACTTTTGAGCTCATCAGGAAATTTTGTTAATATTATTAGTTTAATAGATAGCCTAATTAAGTTTCTGTATTGTATTGACGAACCAATGTACAATCCTGTATTTTTAATGGTAATATATATTCTATTCTATTCTATTTTACTTTTATAATCTAAATTTATGTTTTTGCCTCTATAAACAGACGACTTTTTAAAAATTGCGCCAATCCACAGTTCCGGATTTACGCAATTTTTGTTCACATAAGGACTAGGCATAAGTGATCGGTACGCATGTAAAAAACCATAGCGCTACGAGACCATATGCCATATTATAGGTTCGGATTCTGCGCACGTCAAATTGTTTGTTGTTCCATCCAGTGGCGCATTTACCAGAAGGCTCAGTAGGCTGGAGCCTAGGGCGGCGTTTTTTAGGGGGCGGCAGATTTTGTAGTTTATAAATTATTTAGTTGATATCGATTTTCAATTTTTACGTAGAAATTAAAGTAAGGACCTTTTTCTTTTGCTGCTTCTTTTGCGCCTCTGGTTCCAGCAGTAGTTTTAAGATGTTGGAAACATGTTGGAGACTGTTTAAAAAGTGTGCAAACTTTCTTCAAACATTACTGACAAATTTTTAACATAACCTTCTGTTGCCAACATTTCTGACTAATGTTTGTAACCATTTCTGCATTTTACGATTTTTGCTAACACGTTTCCAACATTCTGCTGAATCAAACCTTATTATCCTGTTATATCAGACACCCACGGTACGTTAGTATTTAGGCTTTTAGCCTTCGTGGTTTGTCCAAAGATAAAAAAATATATATATAAAACAGAGGTATATGATAAACTGTGCTTGGGGAAAACTCGTTTAACCAGAGAAATTCAGGACACAATACAAAACAATTGGACCAAGGTTTTTACTTGATTATCTTTATTTATTATTATTGTAGGAGGGTAAAAATAATAAACACTTATCTATTATTGCAAAACAATTTTTATTATTGGAGGCGTTTGCATGCATTCGCATGGCTAGTGTGTCTAATACATTCGTGGTGGGTGGTGGGGCGAAGGTTTGACACATTTTACATAATACATTACAGAATTAGAATACCTATTCTTTATTATATCTTACTATTTACTCGTTAAATAAGTTTTAATGTATAATGTAAAAAAATAAAAAACTATTTTTTTACTCCAATCCTTATACTTTAAATTTTGACATAAAATTTAATGCTCTTCATCATTTACTTATTGAATTTGTTATATTTTAAAGCAATTGCTTAGGGCATCACGTTGTAGGGTGCACCATAAAAAGTACAAATGAAAGAAAGAAAAAAACATTTTGTGTTTGTTTTATAAAGGTTGGTATAACCCTTGTTTTTGGCTTTTAAAAAATGAATTTTGTGTGTGTTTTATAAACGTGTTTCTTTTTTGACGCCAAAAATTTTAACGCAAAATGATTTTTTTAATTAAGCACGCTAGGGGACCCCACAGGAGTTGATTGCTTAGGGCATCAGATAGTCTTAATCCAGCTCTGATAGTACCCTGGACAGAGTGGCTCCTTTCGCGGTTTATTTTTGTATACTCTTTCTTTTAGGTAGCCCCGGGAAAAGAAATCGGGCGCCGTTAAGTCGGGCAATCTTAAAGGCCAGTTCATTTGATCGTCTTCTGGTTGAAGTTGAGTGATCATCATTGACACTCTTGATGTGGTTTTAATAACACGGTTATTTTTCATTTACCTTAAAAAGAATATCGAGGCAAGTTTACTCAGTAAAATAGAAAGTGACTATAAACCAGACGAATTTAAAACTTAACGTCAGTGTTAGTTGTTGCTTCTTGTAATTTGAAATTCCGTAAATAAAGTAAAAGTCTTTTCCAAATCTAGGAAAGCTCGATATGCTACGTGTCTTTAACGCTCGCCTCACATGGGTCGGTGTACAAGCGATGAGGACGAGATTCGACAACTTTTCGACGGGATGTATGCATATTCGCATTTCGAGTAGCGACATTCGTAAAGGGACGTAGTTTGTGACTTGGAGGGCGTATAAAAAATTGTTAGTTAATGATATTTATATTTGATAATGAGCAAGTTAACTGATAAGAAAGATGCTAAGTTATGTTATTTTGTTGCCGTCGAATAAAAAAGCCCAAAGACTTCGTGTACATTCATATTTTATGCTTTATTTGTTTCAAAATATTGTTTGGCTTTTCTCCAGAGTAAAATTAAATAGTTTATTTAAAATTTTATGAAAATTAAAAATTTTATACATTATGTAGAACTATTCTGCTCTTACACAATATAATAAAAGTTATTATTACTTTAAAAGAAATAAAATAATTAAATATTAATATTCAGTTACTTACAATACAAACGTTTCAATCTATAAACAAAGGTCCATTAGCACTCGGTTGAAATTATTTTAATCTTATAAAATAAAATCTTAACAAGACGCCAGACGAGAACTGGGCCAATGGTTGCGTTTCAAAAATGTGGTAAATAGTTTACATTTTTGGTTTAAATTTTCATAAAATGTTAAATAAACTTTTTAATTTTATTCTGGAGAAAAGCCAAATAATATTTTGTTTACATTCATATTGTATTTGCTTAGAATAAAAACAATTACTCTTATAAATTACCCGTAACGCCAAAGCTTAAGTATCGCACTGGTGATCAAAGCTTTCAAAAATTCTTTAAGATATGAGAACACAAGATGTTAACAGAATGTTTGTTTTGTTGTTGTTAGTCAGTTTATTGTAATCTTTCGAAGCCTAATGAGATAAAGTTTGTTAATAAAAAAACGTGGTTTTTCAATATTAACACTATAAACTCAGTTATAAGGAAGCCAAATGCTAAAAAAATAACGCTTTTGGCTTCAAGTCGCGAATACGCATACAGGCAGTAAAATCGCGTCCTTGACGCGGTTTCACATGTGCGGAGAACCTTACGCTCACAATCGCATTTCTGAAATTTTTACTAAACATAATTTAAATGAATATCTATATTATAAATAATATTACTATTAACAGTTAAATGTTAGTACATATGTCTGTCTTACATTGACGCGTTCTTATAAATATTAAAATAAATTTAAATTAAATCTTTAAAAATGGCATCAACGAAACATTGAAAAACTGGCTCCTAATTACATAACTTTGCCCTAAAAAGTGACGCCCGGGTCACGCTGGTATATCACTTATAATATTTTTTAGTAATGAATAACAATTAAAAAATTGAAAAAATTATGGCGTAATCTAGACACTAGAACCACAAAAACCTTGATGAAAAAAATTTATGCCAATTTTTAAAAGTAAAAAGCCCTTTGTTAATTGGTAATTTTTGTCCAATTTCTGTTTTATAAATTACGCATTACGGCATAAAAGTTTAAAGAATTAATCTATAATTATTTCGCTTTGTGGGGCTCTTCTTATTTAGGTACTTAATAAAGTTATGCAAAAAAATAATAAAGTTTATCATTTTGGTAATTAGAAATTTTTAAGAGAACATTGTTAAAAAAAAATGTTTTTGTTAACAAAATAATAAACTTTTTGTATAACTTTATTTATTTAGTACCTAAATAAGAAAAAGCTCCACAAAGGGAAAAATCTATGGATTAAATATTTAAACTATTAGGCCGTAATTTATAAAAATATAAAAATCAACATAATTTTTTTACCGAGGTTTTGTTCGTTCAAGTATTTATAGATCACGCTTTTCAGACGGCGCGGCGCGCCGATTCCGTAACGACCTCGCGGAGCCCCCTTTTAAATAATGGACAGTCGCGTAGCTACCTGCCCTGGGGCAAAAAATAAAGTAAGGCCCCAAGTAAAGTATTTCATATTTTGATGTACTCAGAACATAATTTTTAGTATTTCTTATATTGCAAAGTCGGTAAGTCACTATAATCATTGAATTTTTATGTACCTATTTTTAAATTTTAAATGCGTTTTCTCAAAACAATTTTTTCAAATTTGCGGGCACGATAACTAAAAAATTATAATTTAGAACGATCTACCTGAAATTTTGCACACATCTTTTTAACAACATTAATTTTTAATTTTTTAAGAACATTTTTTTTTAAGAAAAAACGATGGAGAAATTAAGTCAAATTCAAATCAATTTTTTTAAGCATTGTATTCCGCAATTTATTATTTTTTAATTTTTTTAGGTTTACCGACATTAATAAACACAACAAAATTTAGTTTTTAATTTTCAAATCACTAGAATCAATACTAGAGTGCCTGCCGATTAAGAAATCTCTTTCTGACCTTAGTAGAAGAATTTAGTGTAAAGCCGCCATTTTAAATATAAAAAATCTTATTTTAATAATACGGTAAACTACGTACCAATTTTTGAAAATATATAATGACTTTTTCATTAAAAAGATCAATGAAAATTTAAGCATTTACAGAAATATCCCCCTTTAAAATAAAACACATTAAGAAATTAGGTAAGTAAGCAAAGGCACAAGAGCAAAAAAGGAGGGCCCCAGCTAACTCCACAGTTTGATGTTTCGTACCCGTACGTGGAAAAAAATTTCATAACTTCTATTATTTAATACTTCGTATGTCACACTCCTAGGGGCCCCCTGAGCTAGGAGGACCCCAGGCACTGCCCTGTTTGGCCCCATAGTAGCTACGCCACTGATAATGGATATAGAATTCCGGAAGTTGGGGCTTTTTATTAGAAATTTTCTCCTCTCTTTTAGGATATTTTTTCCAAATTCTTTGAAAGCCAATATTTTTAAAGGAAGATATTACCAAAAAACTAAACACCTTTTTTATTTTTCCTGTTAATGACAACCGCTGTTTAATATGTGCCCTTAAAAACATGTTCTAGACGTCATTCCGAATCGAATGAACTATCGCACATGTTTTTAGGAGCCTAATTTATTTCTATTTAACAAGTTTTGAACTTGTTGACTAGTCTATAATATTTCCTTAACGTCTAGAGTCGAGTTTATAAGTCAGAATTTTTAGTATCAATATTAGAATTAGCATTAGGACTATTCACAACAGACCAAACATTACCTGTTTTTCAATGCTAAAATGCCGTTTGTTTTGTTGCCATGATTAAAATACTAAACATGAAAACACAAACGTGTGTGACAAAGAAAACAAATCAAAATAATTTGCCTTTGTTTACAAATACCTTTGTGTTGGCAACACTGTCAATAATATAATGACTGAGGGCATTTCGATTGCCAGAGGCGTGCCATTCTAAGGCAATAATAAAATAAGCAAAAATAACACCAAATAAGAATGTTTTAGATAAACTTGCAAAACTTTTCTAAATAAGATTTGGGTATGTATAATTTTACGTTTTATAACGTGGATATATAAAAAATTAATAAAATATAGAATAAAAACTGGATAGGTAGCTTAATTTAAAAGATTGTATTACTAAAAACGTATATTCCTAATTTTTTGGACGCCATTTTATTTTGCTTGCTAGTTTATGGCTTTTTTGTGCTTGCAATGTATAATATGATGCCTATATATTATAATTTAAACCCAAGAAATTTTAGTTAGTAACTAACTAGACATGGTATATTCAGAATATTTTAAATAATAGATTGAAAATCATGATCTTTTTATTTCAAATTATTATGGTATTAAAAGTATTCCAGTCTATTAATCATACAAAATAATATGCATTCGTTTAAAAAGACTTGATGTTTTACCAACTTATACATACGGTTGCGCATTCGCCATTCTACACATACTTTACTTATAAATGAACTGACTGATTATGATAATACCCGATTTGCACTAACTAGTTCGTGATTTATAAAAGTCAAAGCACACTAGGCGCTCAGGTTTCGGTACGCTCAAGGACCGATCAAATATCTTACATGGTATTTAAATATCATTCAAGGTAATTCTTTTAAAATGCATGTAAATTATTTGATCGGTCCGTGAGAGTACCGAGACCTAAGCGCCTAGTGTGCTTTCACCTTTAGCGAACAAGCATTCAATTTTTTTTATTATTACTGGACACAAATATTCTTTACTTTCATTACATTTATGAGAAAATTATTTTAAAAATTGTTTATGCTCACCTAATTTGCCATTTTAGATTTTGGGTAATATTTGTGATATGCTCTTTGTTTTTGACTGAATTTAAGCATTTACAAAACAACACAACGGTTATTTCGAGTAGACTAAAAACCAGTTACAAAGGTGCCACAAGCGTCATACAAATAAAGACGGCAATCAACTATCGCTGTCTAAACGCATCGTTTACAACGTGTGCGAGCAACAAAAAGGAGAATAATTGATAGTGAGACAGAACTGGTGACGCCGTGGCATCTTCTCAACTGGCGAGAACTTTACAATATAGCGATAAGCGAAAGATACCACTTTTAATACTAGTATATTTTTTTGTTTGGAAGTTTTATAATTTAAAAAATTTTTGTTTAATTTTAAAAGCTATGGATTTAAGGTAGAAAAAGCTTGATTTTCTTAAATTTAAGACTAAGACCAAAATAAGATAAGTAATTTTAAAATGTCTCTTATTGCAATTTTTCATTTATTGCAAAAGTAAAAAACAACTTGTTATTGAAATAATATTATTTTTAACAAAAAAGTAACCATCATTATTTTATGAAGAGGTTTTTAGTAAATAAATAACACATAAGTAAATATAAATATACTTTTATTTGCATTTCAGTAAACATAACAAATACACGAATGTACATGTTTTGTCACTTCAAAAGGTTCATAGACAACTAAAGCAAGAACAATGTGGGACAGATTCATTACCATATTTATATGCCGGCATTTTTTGTCTAATATCTTCCTGTTAATGTACTACACGCCTTAGACGTGTATAAAATTTTTCAATATTTATATTGTTAAATAAATAAATCCTGCAGTAAAAACTACATACTAAACATGTATAAAAACACAATCAAAACAACAAAAAAATCAACAGAATCTCCTATTTATATAGCATCCACTATATTAATATTTTTTCCACTAGCAACATTTATTTAATCAATAATTTAGTATATTTTGGTGAGTTTTCGTGTGTATGTATGTAAATCAGGAATTAAAAAGAAAGAATGAGGATTTTTAAATAACCACTAATGTATTACATTTGCTTAAAGGCAGTTTTACAAATACTATTAGACCATTTAATTTAAGATTTATTCTCATAAAAGAAAATTGCACTAATATCATAATTAGTCATTTGTAGTTATGTATATGAAATAATTTAAAACATATTATTATGTATCTCATAAAGAAATAAATACTAACAGACTACGCCAACAACGATGCGACGCCAATGAATTGAAAAACAAACATATGTTTACTTATTTGTGAAATGACACATTGGGGTTTAAAAAGTCTATTTTTTGCATACTTGGCTTTCACGAACCATATTGTCGGTAATATTGTCCAATAATTTACACAAAAACACTATAAGACACATGAAAAACTGAGAAAATCACCAAAACAACTATTTCTACAAGGCAACGCTGCAAGTAATGGCGCATGAAAAGTGATAAAAATGCTACGAGACTAGCCGATCCGAGCCCGCTTGGAGGCTATGGCCCGTAGCAACGTTGTCGGGTTGTTTAGTCAATTCTCCGTGATTCAAAACAAAAAGAAAAACCTGGAAATAATTAAATATAATGATAATTTAATATGAACATAATAATAACTATATAATTCTGATATCAAAATCACCTTAAAGTATAGACGATATTCTTATATAGTATTTCCAGTAAAAATTGTATTAACAAATAAATGGCAAAAGTCAAGACTTTTAATATAAAATTGCAAAAGTGACAGTAGCGCTTGCCCGATGACTTAAGCAAAATTATCTTAAAAGCAAATAGTCCAGTCAAATCGGAGAAAATTTTAATGTCTGATCGTAATCAAATGTAAACAAGTTTCGTCTCCTGAAAAGGATAAAAGGTTATTAACCTAAAGTAAATCAAGCTATGTATTTTGACTGTATTGTTAACCTAAAAAAATAATTAGTTGAATAAAAAGTTGTTACTGGTTTTATCCTTTGTATCACATAAGCAATTACTATTTTTGCTTATTTTAGTATTATCTTCTCGATTTTAAAAACTTTTTTGGTCATTTCTTAACACTAAAATTAAGGTTAAAATTAAATGTGTTTTTATATACATTTCGGTTAAATTTATGTTCTTGTATCATGAAACTAATGATAATACTAATACTAAAATTAAATTTTGATTTTATATTTTTAAAGAATAAAATGGTACGCTACTGCATTTTCATTTAAAAAATAATTTTTGAATTCCCATTTAGTTTTGCATAAATTTGAACTCTTAACGTTTTTTTATTAAATGTACAGTTTTCGCGTCAATAAATAAATAAAAATATAATTTAGTTTAGAATTTACTTGCGCGAAAACCGTACATCAAATGAAAAAAATCAAAATATTTATGAGGGGTCTAGAATCAAAAGCGGCCAACTCAATTTGCTTTAATTTTGGATATTGGTAATAATATGTTTGTGTAAAATAAAACTTTTTTATGACCGTGCTAGTATTTTTCCTATATTAAAATAAACAAACAAAAGTTATTGGCAAATAATTCTATAACGAACAAGATTGGAGATTACTGCTTTTGATACTCAGTTTTTAAAATTCAGTGGCGTAGATAATTAATTTGCCCGGGAGGTGGGGTGGAGGGGGGGTAATTGAATGGACAAAGTATTTTTAGGCCTCGTTTTGTGTGGCATAATCCAAAATCGGCAAAGTAAAAATAAAAGCAAAGAAAAGTCCCAAACTACATATTAACTGACCTTATTTGTAACATGTTCAGTAGATCTACAAACAAAAAAACAAGAAAAGGGTTTCCCAACTGACAAACGCTACTTTACAACTTTCATTTGTAAAACCCTTAAAACATTTCTCAACCCCGTTACCCCTCCTTATATCTAGGCCAATGTGAAGAATGGTAGTCCAAACAAAATTATTAAAAAAGCTAAATCAGAGTATTTGGCAATCCGCAGTACTCACCTTAAGTACTGTTCCTGGTTAGTTTATGACTTGATACACCAAATTTCTCTGGAGAGGAATGATGTGAGACATTAACCTAAAAAGTTTTTAAATTTTAGCCTTACTGAACAGAAAAAAAATACATTTGTTTTTTAAAGTGGTCTAAATGTACCTACATGCTTTAAGAGTAACAAAGCTTTGATATTTTTTCGGAATTTAGGGACAAAGATTATATTTACGACAATTAATTCAGTTTAATATTTATTTATTTATTATTGATTTTTGTTTTTTAATTTTCCCATCTTTGTAATGGTTAATTTTTGGACGGAGGTAAACGGGGCGCGAAAATATCTCTTTTACCTGCACGCCTGTAAGGTTATGTTTATATCATAGGCAAATGGGGCGCCAGCCCTTCCCGAGAGGGGATGTGGGTCAGGGCAGGTAAGAATTCCTATATATGTCTTTCTTGAAAAGCTTAAGGAATGTCAGATTGATACATACATCAAAATACAAAGTTTACATTTGACTAAGAAACTTAATGATAAAAATGTTAGAGCTAAACTAGAATCACTGGAAAAACTTTTGAATAAATATAGGTTAAAAGAAATAAGTAGACTACATTTTGTAAAATGTACTTCGTATTTGTGAAGTGTATAATATGTAAATATTTTTTGATGCAATAAATGTTTCGTAATTAATAAAATTTTTAAAAATAGACCAACATTTTATTTCGATACCTTTACTTTAAAGAAAACATTTGCGCCCCGTTTACCTTGACGATTTTATTGACCCCAAGATCCCTGCTCCCCATTTACCTGTTCAATAAAACTTTAGTGAAGGCCTTGCGCCCCGTTTACCACCGCCGTAATTTTTCACCCAATGTTATATAATATTTTATCTTACTTTGAATAGGGAATCACCTCCTTAAGTTCTTTTGCACTTGTTTTGAAAGACCCTGTTCATAAAACTTTACATTTTAAACTGTACAAGCATAATTTCCGTATTAAATACCATTTTATTCCAGATGTGACGTTCGCAGGTAAGAGCTCAATAATTAGTGTCGGTTAATCTAGACATGCGGTAGCATGTCAAGCCAAGTTCAAGCAAAAGAACTCGCTATAAGCAGCGGCGAGAGTAAAGGTACGTATTCACCAAAGCCACAACAAGGAATTTTTTTGTTACTAAATGTTCCTTTATGTTCCCAAATTGCGAAACAAATGTCAACAAGTTTCAACTTTTTGTCTCCACTAAAGGAACTAAAAGGCCTTTGACAAAGTAAATCACAATATATTAATCCTAAAACTTGAGCGTTATGGAATAAGTAATCCACTACTATCCTGGCTCAGTAGCTATCTTCGAGACCGAACCCAAATAGTTAAGTTCTGTAATAGGGAATCCAAAGAGATAGAGGTATATTCTGGAGTGCCTCAGGGATCTCATTTGGGTCCTTTTCTTTTCCTTATGTTTATAAACGACCTATGCTCAATTTTCAAAAACAGCAGATTTCTTCTGTTTGCCGGCGACTTAAAGATATTTCACAAAATAAATTCAGAAGTAGATTGCATATTATTACAAAACGATATAGATTCTTTAAATAGTTGGGGTAAATAAAATCAAATGGCATTAAACATTTCCAAATGTAAGATTATATCCTTTACGCGAAAAAAGAATCCAGTAAACCATGATTATTTTTATTGGAGATTCTAAGTTGGGAAGAGTTTTTCTGATTCGTGATTTGGGTGTTTTGTTTGATAGCGAACTGCGGTTTATTCTACATAAT
>JACEGR010009940.1:0-22329 GCA_014170235.1 Listronotus bonariensis
GACTATGTTCTATATATTTAGCATATAAGTATAGATTTAAACTAAAATTTAAAACTTGCAAAAAGAATGCAAAAATGGTGGAGACTGAAAATGACCAAGTTTTAAAACCTCTTAAAGCCGTTTCAGTTATTCCTAGCTTGTCTCAGGAGATCCAAGCCTAAGGGGGAGGAATTAAGGAATCCACGATCCCTTTCACATATCAAGGAGACTCTGACAAATCGTCTGGAACCCGCTTTCAAAATTATTAGCGATAAGTTTATTATAATGTTTACTTTCTAGGTCGCTCTCTATAAATAGACCCTTTTGTAAGAAGTAGAGTGGTATTAAAATAAAAACTTCTCGTGTTAAGAAGTACTGCGTTTCTTTTTAAAAACGGTTTTTCCGTAAACGAATCTTTAATTCTGTGACTTCTTATTCCCCAAGATGAAGTCGCACCTCAAGGGAACTCATCATGACGGTGTACCGGAGGTCAAGTATTATTAGTATTAGACCTTTTCAAAATATACAGTGTGTCCAAAATTGGTAGGGAATGTATTGGGATATTGGAAACTAGAAGAGATAGAAATACGGTTAAATGGGGAAAGTTATAGACCATTTAACCTTTAATTTAATGCGGTTTTGATGACGGCCGTATCTCGTTTGGTTTTTGAGTTATTTTGAAAAAACTAAAAATGTGCATTTTAGAAAAAGTGCTGTAGTTTTTTTATTTCAAATAATTTTTGGAATCCGTAAAAACATTGTTAGGGCAACTTTTTAAGAGGAATACATTCCTGTATTTAGATTTTAATTTTAACGTTTCGGTTTTAAGATATCATCATCAACTTTTGTTTTTCTTATGGCCGCCATTTTGTTTTTTTCTACATTTTCAAAGAGCGTTTTATTCCCTTTAAAATGATGTATAACACTTAATTAAATTTTTTTGTTTTATGTCAAAAACATTAAAAACCATTTTTTGGTCGAGTTGGCCATGACTGCCTCTAGAAACAATTGCGAAAATGTCGTTGCTAAGACGAAGTTGTCAAATATTCTCATTTAGTTACATATTTTATTGTGTTATTGGAAAATTGTGTTAAACGTATCCACAAAAATGCCGGAAATTTTTTCAAACGAAGAAACATTTGACATGTTAGTTATTTATATTAAAAATCACAGAAATGCGGAGAATGCAGCAAACAATTATTTGGAAAGTTTTCCCGAAAGACATCAACCTGGGATAAAAATGTTCTCCACACTTACTACCAACCTACTTGCATATGGAAGTTTTGAAAAACCTCGACCAAAAGAGTATCAAAAAATAATGAAGCTCGAAATAGAAATATTCAAGAATATTTTGCCGATAATCCTACATCTTCTACACGAGTTGCAAACGGCGAACTTAACATTCCGAAGTCAACCATACATCACGTTTTAAAATTATCCTATTATCGCCCATATAAACCCACCCTTGTACAAGGGCTTAATGAGGGTGATTTTCAAAGAAGACTTTAATTTTGCCATTGGTATCGTAATAAATGTGAAGAAAACCCAATTTTTTTAGAAAAGTTTTATGGACGGACGAAAGTCATTTTACAAATTGTGGCGTATTTAACAAACATAACCACCATTACTGGGCTGTAGAAAATCCCCAATTACGGGAACAACGTAGACTGCAAGTTCGATTTGGCTTTAACGTATGGTGCGGAATTTATGGTAATAAAAACATATTAGTTATTATTTTTATTTTTTTTATAATATATTTTTTTAGCAAATCACTTAATTGGGCCTTTTATTTACGAGCAGACACTAAATGGCCAAAGATATCTTGAGATGCTGCAAAACGAAATAATTCCAGCAATTAGGGAAGTAGTTCCACCAAATGATTTTAACAATTTGTGGTTTCAATAAGATGGATGTCCCGCTCACAATTCTAGGGAGGTGCACACATTTTTATCGGAAACTTTTGGTGAGAGAATTATCTCAAACAATGGGCCTGTTCGGTGGCCTGCCAGGTCTCCAGACATCACTCCTTTAGACTTTTATTTATGGGGTTATTTAAAAAATGAAATATATGAATTTGATCCTCCTGAAAATGTACAAGTTCTTGAAGACCGTTTGCGGGATGTCCTATTAAGTATAAACAGAAACACTCTTAACCGCGTTACCAGAACTGTTTTAAAGAAGTGTCAAAAGTGCATTGAAAAAACGGTGGACATTTTGAACTGTAGCGTTATTTTTAGGCAAAATTATTTTTTTTTTTATTATTTTATTAATATTTATTAGTTTCCTGGTTGCAACTCATGTAGAAGATATAGGATTATCGGCAAAATATTTTTGAATAATTCTATTTCGATTTTCGGTATTTTCTTGATACTATTTTGGTCGAGGTTTTTCAAAACTTCCATATGCAAGTAAGTTGGTAATGAATGTAAAGAGCATAGTTTTTCTTAGGATTTATATTTTTTCCAATTGTTAGTGCAAATTAAAAGAAGATAAGTTTGATTTTTGTATTGTTATAGGTTGAGTTAAACACAATAATATAAAAAAGTAAATATACTAATTTTTGGTAGAAAGTACAGCTTTATATTATTATTATTAAATATTTTAATCTGTCATTACAAACAAAGTAAATCTCCGTCTTTGTTTGGGTACATACGCTTTTAAAAATCAAAAATAGTTTTTTAACATAGTTTATTTTTAGGAATCAAATGGCAATTGTTTATAAAGCTATTTTCCTATGCAGTCATGGCCAACTTAGCAAAACATATTTTTTTCCTTTTTGACATTAAACAAAAACATTTTAATAAAGTGTTGCACATCATTTTAAAGGGAAAAAAACGCTCTTTAAAAATGTGCAAAAACAAAATGGCGGCCATAAGAAAAACAAAAGTTGATGATGATATCTTAAAACCGAAACGTTGAAATTAAAATCAAAATGCATGAATGTATTCGTCTTAAAAAGTTGCCCTAACAATGTTTTTACAGATTCCAAAAATTATTTTAAATAAAAAACTACAGCACTTTTTCAAAAACGCACATTTTCAGTTTTTTCAAAATAACTCAAAAACCAAACGAGATACATCCGTCATTAAAACGGCATTAGATTAAGCTTTAAATGGTCTATAACTTTCCCCATTTAACCATCTTTCTATCTCTTATGGTTTCCAATATCCCAATACATTCCCTACCAATTTTGGACACACTGTATAACATTATGTATTTATCTTTCATAGTTTTCGAGCTATCAGAGTATGAAATATTAAATATTATTATTCACTTAGATTTAAAATAAGAGGTTTTTCGAAATTATTTTTCAACACTCCATAGTCTAACAAATCATAGACTAAATCTTAACTAAGTCAGAAGTATACCTTCAATACGTAAGTTTGCCCTGAATCTTATTTATTACTGTTTTTTATTAATGGAATAATTCGTCTTACCTACTCGTAGTTGGCACTGGAAACAAAAAGATGTTACAAGACGTCAACTTCCATATTATTTTATTTAATTAGTGACAGCGTATTAAAATGCCTTTTACAGTAAAAGAAAAATGGGATATTTACGAAATATTTATAAAAACTAATTACAATAAACGTCAAGCGCAGTTACAATATGCTAGGCGATAAGGAGAAAAAGAATTATTCCTAGTTTGAATACTTTTCGTCATGTTTATAAGCAGGTAACGGAAAGACTATCATTTAAGAGGAAGAAACAAACCATAATTCGAGATGAAAACTACTATGATGACGAATTGAATATTGTGCTACATGTTCAAGGTAAGTTGTTTTGGGTTTCTTTTTTCGTTATTCAAAACTCCTGATTTTTACAAAACCGTGCACTTCCATATCCAAGGCTGCACTAGAACCAGGAAAAACTTATTATAAAATACAGAATACATTAGCCAAATATAAATTTCACCCCTACAAAATTTTACCAGTCCAATATTTACCAGTTGAGCATAAAAGAAACCGATTAGATTTTGCTCAGAATATGATGAATCTTTTAGAACAAGATGGTCTTTTATTTAACAAAATTGTTTGGACTGACGAATCAGTGTTCTCAACGGTTTTAAAATTTAATAGACGGAATAGTCATGTTTGGGCTCAAGAAAACCCCGTGCTATTAGTCAAGTTAAACGTTCTGGTCGTTCATCCGTAAATGTGTGGTGTGGAATTTTAAATAACAGGGTAATAGGACCCATATTTTTTAATGGTTTTTAAACGGAGACTGATACTTCGATTTAGTCCAAGATGTTGTTCAAAATTTGCCAGACTATAATAAAGTTTTGTGGCAACAAGATGGTGCTCTTTACCATAATATCGGTCTTGTAACTCGTTTCCTAAATGACAGATTTCCCGTCTGGCTTGGAAGATGATTTGGCAGTATAAGATGGCCCGCTAATAGCCCAGATTTGACAGTTATGGACTCATTTCTGTGAAGTTACCTCAAAGGAAAATTGGACCAGATAGCACCCGAGTAAATGACACGTGAAAACATCCGACGTTGTATAACAGAAGAGATTGCGGCACTAAACACTAATAATCAAGGTCACATTTTGGCTGCAATAGAGAGACAAAAACGCATCTATTTAAAATGTATCTAAGTGGATGGAGGCCATGTAAAGGGTGTTTTTTTAACGATGATATAACTTTAATCTATAAAAAATATGAAAGTAAATATATTGTGATCGAAAACATAATGCTATGTAAAAAACAACTTATTACATTAACGTTTAAAAATTATTTGAGGCATGTGGCCACCGCGGCAGTCTACCAGATAGGCTATTCTTTTAGTCCAATTTTGAGTGACTTTTTCGAGTACTTCCGGTCGTATATCATGAATAAGACGAGTAATGTTGTCTTCTAAGGCTTCTATCGTTGCTGGTTTATCAGCATACACTAATGACTTCACGTAGCCCCATAGAAAATAATCTAGGGGCGTCACATCACAGGATCTGGGTGGATAGGTAACAGGTCCATTTCTCAAAATTAATTTGTCGCCAAACCTTGTTTGCAACAAGGCGATAGTTTTGTTCGCCGTGTGGCATGTAGCGCCATCCTGTTGCATCCACATCTCGTCTGGATCAATATCATCCATATTTTGAAACAAATATTCATGAATCATGGTTCGGTAACGTTCTCCATTGACCGTAACGTTCTGTCCAGCCTCATTTTTAAAAAAATAAATTTGGATAATTTTGTAACGTTGGTCAAGCGTAAGTTTATTCATGATGATTTGCCAAAGTATACTGAAAATAAATTTTATGAACAGTGTCAGATTGACAGTTAAGTCTGACAGTTGTTGCCATGTAAAGTTCTATCCAACCTAAAAAAAAACCCTTTAGAACATTTAGCAGTTTAACATTATTATATTTATTTTTGATTTTCATATTAGTATGTAGTAGTCAATAGTAGATTGATAATACCTAGATAATACATAGTTGTTTAAACACTCTTATAATTATTATTGTGTCATTATTTGTAATTTTAAACTCTGATAGCTCAGAAAATATGAAAGATAACATCATGTTATATATTTTTGAAAAGGTCTCTTTAAGGGCTCTTTAACTTTCTACAAATATACAGGGTGTTCTGTTAAAAAATATTAACATTGATTTGTCCAAATTTTTGGAACACCCTGTATAATATTTCCTCATTTTTCTAAAAGTTACGTTTAATTTCCTATAATTTGGTAAAAAATTCAGGTGCGTAGCTTTAAAAATAAAAAAGTTACGAGGGTGGTTAAAATCTAGTCAATAACCCTGTACCTGCACGGCCCACAGTGTTTCCTTTGGCTGTTCTTGTTGGACAAAATTAATTTAAGGAAATTTGTTTATTTATTCAGCAGAAAAACATACATATGTGACTATTTAAAAGTAAAATAATAAAAAACATTATTTTTATTTAATATAGCCAACACAAACATAAATTCTACATAAAATATTGTACAGGGAGCGTTTTTAAAACTTACAATGGCTATATTTTCTAAACCAAGGCAAATATCAAAAAAAAAAAAAAAAACTTGGGGGAATATAAATGACGCATTTTTTAAAACACCTCTATCAACCCCTTAAGCTGCACCCCCAGTCACTTAGAAATTTTAAATGGGAACACCCCTTAAGTGGCACCTTTCTGGAAAGCTTATGAAAAATGCTTTTGTTAATTATAGAAAAGTTGGGGTAAAATCAAAACTACCCTTAAATTTTAGAAAAATAATACCTTATTATTAATAAAAATTCCAGAAAATGTCCAATTAAATTAATATACGATTAATTAAAATTTAATAAAAAATTAAAATAATACTCTCTGTAGAGCTAACCCGCGCCCCTAAAAAGTTCTGGTTAGTTTTGGTTAGTTCTCTTTCTGAATTTTGTCGAGAAAAAAGTGATAGCAACTGGTCTTTGTTGTAAAGCGCTTGTGCAATAGAACTAACCAGAACTTCTTATGGGAGCGGGTTAGCTCTACAGGGAGTATTATTTTAATTTATTTTTAGTTTTTACATAATTTTACATTAATTTAATTAAACATTTTCTGGTATTCTTTATGAATAATAAAGTATGATTTTTCTAAAATTTGAAGGTAGTATTTGATTTTACTCCAACTTTTTATGACCAAACGAAAAGTATTTTTCATACGCTTTCCCGAGAGATGTCACATAAGGGGTTGCCATTTAAGATTTTAAAGTGACTGGGGGTGCAGCTTAAGGGGTTGATAGATGGGTTTCGAAAAATACGTCAGTTATATTCCCCCGGGTTTTATAGAAACAGTATTTTTTATTTTTTGATATTTGCCATGGTTTAAAAAATATAGCCATTGTAAGTTTCAAAAACGCACTCAGTATAAAAATAAAAATATTACTTATAAAAATTGTAAGCAAACCAGAAAATTAAATATATTCTATAAATCTATTTCCTCGTCACTTTCATTTGTCTCTTCACTTGAACTGCTGCTTAAAGAAATGTTTTGAAGCTCCTCGTCAATATCGGATGTTTGTACTGTTGTCACAGTTGGAGCTTCAAGTAAATTTAGCACTTCTTGAGGAAAAGTGCCAGAACGTTTTTTTGGAGTTTCTCTATAGCTGTTAATTACCGGGTCAGATGTAATTAAAAGCATATTTAATAAATCTGTATTCGTGGCTATGCGAGAATTTTTTCTTGTATTGCATTCACGAAACCTACGACAGTCCTTATTTCGTGCCTCCTGAGCTTCTTCAGAAAGCTGGCCTATCGGAAGGAGAGCATGCTGTATAATTTCGGCACCGTGTACTAAAATCTTATGCAAGGTACATGGCATATAATACCACGAATAAAGACTTATATACAATTTTCTCGTCTCTTCCGTCAATTTTTTAAAATTTTCTAAATTAATTTTGTAACCAGATGCTAAAGCTGCCAATACAAAACCAATATTTTTAATTAATTGCAGGTCTAACCCGGTAATTTCCGCGCTAAGTTCTGGATTTTTAAAAACCTTCGTGCAGTGTTTCCATCATTTGAATTCCCGAAACCAGGTTTCGGTTTATCTACAATAAGTCCCATTCTGTTTTTAAATTCCCTCTGTATCATCTCTGTCCTAAACTTAATATTTAACTTATCTTGCTCGTCCTTAGCTTGCCATTTTTTATTTCAAGTTTGTAACTTATATGCAAAAGACATTCAAATGATCGAATGTAGGCATGTAATGTAGATAGACCGAAACTAAAATGTTCAGGATTGCTAACGTAATGCAATGATTCCTCATTCATGGATTTTGGAGTTGCTCCACAAATATAACATTTTTGAGAGGAACGAGTTTCGGTTAGCGCATTACAAACTTTTCCATCCACCATGGTGAGGAGTAAATTATGGGAGACAGTTATTACAAAATCCCCAATATTACACAAAGTTGGTTTCAGCGTATCTATTTCATTTTTAATCATTTCTGTTTCGCTAACCGTAAACTCAGTCGTCTCTTTAGAAAATATAAATTTAATTGGCCGACAATACATAGTTGAGGATGTTCTGGGGTTCTGCCAAACAATATCACTACTTTTACTTATAAGTTGAATGGGTACAAAATTAAAAACAAACAAGTATTCATCAGAAAATTCAGTATTGGTAAATTTTTGTTTATAATTGCTATGTCCTGAACTCCCATCACATCCCCACTTACTAATCAATGTAAAACTTGTCGAAGTAGGTAATACGTTAGCAATGACATTTTCCTGAACTTTTACAAGCCGACTTACAGTTAAATCCAGTATGGCTTGCAGTTTTATCTCTGCGCGGATTTCCGTTACAGAGATATCATTAGATAGAGGTAAGCAAGCCATTTTGGATTTAAGTACATTTTTATATGATGGAAACACTGCATGACCTGCCTTAAGGCTCCATTTTCTGGTTTGCTTATAAGTGTGGGTACTAGATTTTGAGTCAACATAGTAAGCTAATGCCTCATCATTATTTAACATGCGACCCCTGTTCATAGACTCTAATTTTTTAATTCTGCCAGCTTTGCTTGGATCTGCTACAATGTCTTTTACTATATTAGCCACATTTTTTTGACCTGACTTGCGCAAACTAACTTCGGCAGCAGTTGTCAATTCTGGTAAACTTCGACTGTTCACAAGGTCTACTACCCGCCTTCTTTTAGTTCTAAAAGATGCTTCCTCAAAACTTTTTTGGCCTACCCACACTCGTACTTGAAGAGGAAGGTTGGGGGACATTTTTAATAAAATAAAAATTGAAGTCTTCGCCACCTAGCCAGTCGCTATATTTTTTAATAAATTTGTCCTCGGATTTCCCACAGGACGCCCATTTTTCAGCTATTTTATTCGATATTCTTGAAATTTTTATTTTTAACTCTCTTAAAGATTCTTCAGTTATATCTTCTAAATCAAAATTCGACGAAATATAAATAAACAAACTTTTATTTTTTACGTTCTTGCATGGAGCTTTAACCCATTCTTGAAAGAAGGTCATTCTTGGAATGGCGCATGTCGACTCTAAAAATTAATTTAAAAATAGTTCTACCCAAAAGTTGCAACTCAATTTTATACTAAAATGAAGCTAATTAAATTGGCTTTAACATGTATAAAATTTAGCCCGGGGACATCCGGGGACATTGACAAATTTTCTTGCAAATATATGCTTTTATACATTTTTAAGTTAACGCCCCAATCTAAGTTGATTTTCTACAGTAAATATATTTTTTAAAATTATCCTAATATTGTAAAATATTAAGCAACTTACCTTGATATTGAAACTCCATTTTAAAATTTTTTTAGTAGTATTTAACTAAACTAGCACTTGCTTAAATTACACTTGTAAATATTTACTAATCCACAAAATAAAATTGCACCTACCTTTTCAGGGCTCGATTTCTTATCAGCACAAAAAAATATCTAAAAATAATTGATATTCCGAGATACTGGGTTATTCCTTTTAGCACAAGTAGTTGAATTCTTTAAATTAAATAGTGAATTTTGTCCACTTAGAACAGTAAAAGGAAATACTGTGCGGCCCCTTTCATAACATATTAAATTTGGAAACCAAAAAAAAGGTCCCCGCCCTTTCATTTCCGACATTTTTATGTCCTCTCATTTCATACCGTTAAACATATTTACTCTTTGCCTTCACCCTGCCTGAAGGGGCCTCGAGGGCCCCTTCAAGCGCGACGCCGTAGGTATTCCGCCTACACCGCCTACACCGCCTACGCCTAGCTACGCTACTGCCTTTTCACATTAGCGAGAGCTGGAGTCCGGCGACTGACTGACGCCATCGCAGTGTATGGAGTTTTATGAGATTTTTAACATGTTAAGGATCCAAAAAGTCCGTAAACTCAAAGGCTCCATATACTGTTTTATCACTCTGTCCAGCTAATCCCGCTTAGTGTAAAACGAGGGTAACCTTCTTTTCGCATTAGCGGGAGTCAGGCAACGGACTGACGCTATCGAAGTCTATGGAGTTTCATAAGACCTTTCACACGTCAACTATCCGGAAAGCCGGCAAACTCAAAGGGTCCATATAATTTTTTATCACTCTGTCCGGCCCGTTTCGGCAAGTGTGAGACAAGGGAAAAAACTCTCAAAAAATGCTGATAGCAACTGAGTATCTAAATGTGGATTATTTATGGCAGAACTAAAACTGGCAGACACGTTTGACACCTACGAAAATTTTGTCGAGCACTTTATAGGTTTTAAAAAGAGTACATCTTTATGGAAAGGATAAGCCAAGAATGCGGCAAGCAAAAAACTTATCGTTTCATACAACTAAAACTAAAGTACTAAAATTAAAGTATGCATGTATTGAGGGTGGAAAAGAAAAAAGGTACAAGATAAATAACACACAACATTAAGACTGCTTATTTCTTTAAACATAATTATTAGCATTTTATATAAATAATTCAAGTGAGTTCAATAGCTACAGATTAATGAGTGCTGACACGTAAGTCACAGGTTCCAAGTTCGAATTGAGGGTACCTAACTAATTTTTTTCTTGATAATTTTTTTCTTTTTTATTATTTTTATTTTTTTTGTCCATAATTTAATTTTTAGACAAATGATTTCCGTTTTTTAAGAACTTGGTTATGTATATCCAAGTATATCTAGGCTGGTTAAAGCGCCTTTTCCATATAAGGCGCGATAAATATTCGTGATATACTCGTCAAAAGGAAGGCCCTTAATAAAATAAGTAAAAACCGCCGGTAATAACAAATTAATTTACATTTCGTCGGTTTTCATATACGTAAATAGATAAAACCGGCGGCGATCGTTTATCCCGTGTCTTTTTTGGTGTAAGTATTACTTTATAACGTCTTTAGGTTTTAGATACCGATAAATAAGGGCTTAGTCGCCCTGGATTTTCGTTTTTTTAAGGCGGGGCAAAAACTGACCTCTTCCGCCCCTCTCGTTTTTTTTTGTGAAGCGAAGAATACATTTTGCATTGCTAAAAAGGAAAAAAAGGGTCTTAACTTTTATATCATCGCGGCTCGTACTATAATCACTTGGCGCCCAATGTATAATAAATCCAGATCGCAAACGCAAGTGCTCACTGAATGTAGACACCCCGGTTTGCCCCCCTAGATCCGGGGCTTAGTCTAGTGTCTCTTAAAGGTGCGAAAAAAGCTATCACAAATTTCTAAAATATCTAACTCAACTTATATTAGTTCAAAAGAGAATAGTTTTGTATATACGGGGTTGTAAAATTAATAACTGTTCTGGTTTTTGTTAAAAATAGGTTTATTATTAAGATATTTAGCTAGCGGATGTTATGGAGAGTAAAATATTATAATCTTTTTTAATTTTATTGTAAGCTCTAAAGGTTGGTACCGGAGGTATCGTGTACAAATATAAAACGAACTAAGCCACTCTTTAATATATTTTACCTAAAAAAGGTATACGTGGTAAAAGTGGCTTTAAGCAGCCATTTAGTATGCGATAACTGGATTTGGAAAAAATATTTTCTCTCTGCCCAGAACTAAAGTATAAGAGCATTTTAGAATAAAAGGCTGATATTTAAAAGTGTAAAACTAAATTTTCAGATACAGGGCAGCAAAGTTAAAAAAAAATGTTTTTTTTTTATCAGGCGTGTCTTAATAGTTAAGATCTTCATAGGTTTACTTAAACGCTTAAACTTTTCTTTTTAAAAATAACCTAAGAATTCACACTTTTCACAATAAGCATCCTATTATTAATTACCTTTTTAGGCACAATCAGCTAAAAAAAAAAAAAAATAAAAATATTCAAAGCCTAAACTGAGAGGCTTAAAAAGTTTATTTTGTTTTTAATTTGTGCAAGATACCAAAGGTACCGCCCTCTAGAATTTTTAATAAAATTCATAGCTAATTTTAATTTATCACCTTCCAAAACCTTTTGAAGCAGTATATTTTGGAAATACATTTATAATTAACAAAATTATTTATAAAAAGCTAATACAAAAAGATAATTTTTTAACACCCTTTATCTTCTGTAATCATTTCCTTTTAAACCAAAATAAGTTTTCTTATATCATCATATTTTACCTTTACTTACTGGTGAAAGTATTTTTCGCATCTTTCAGAGTCACCCTGTATAAATCCAATTAAAATCCCATTTCATTTTAGTAGTGACTTATCCAGGGATGACCCACTCCTTGTTGACAGCGAGGAATCCATAAAGTATTCAAGATTTAATCCCGAACTAAATACGAAATTTATTATTCATGGATGGACACATCGAAAGGATGTACCTTGGCTTAAAGAAATGAGAGAGGGTAATTGAAAAATCACGCATTTGTCGGCGTTGACAAATACAATTTATTAAACATTTTATTTACTTTTGTAATTATAGTAAGAATTATTGATAATTCAGTCATCCACAAATTATTAAGTCGGAGGGCACAAGACGGGACCTATATTTTATGTTTTGCTTGACTAAATAAATTTATATCCCTTTAAAAATGCTACATGTAAATAGAAATAAATTAAGGGGACTAGATGCTAAAAAGGAATGCTTAATTATTTATTTCAACCAAACGACACTAAATTTAAACAAAATATTATTTGGCTTTTCTCCAGAATAAAATTAAAAGTGTATTTAACATTTTAAGAAACTTAAACTTTTTGACATTATGAAGAACTATTCTGCTCTTACACAATTAAATAAAAGTTACGATTACTTTAAAAGAAATAAAAAATGATATTTAATATTAAGTTACTTACAATACAAAGGTTTTAATCTATAAACAAAGGTTCATTAGCACTCAAAAATGTGGTAAACAGTTTACCTAAAAACTTACTGATAAACTTGTTAGAAAACTGAAAAAAATATATTGTTTTTAATTAAAAAAAAAAGTTTTTAAAAAAATGTTTTTAATGGTAAGGGTAGGATAAAAGTGTATATTTTTTAATGAAGCACCCTGTATATTATGTTACCAATAAAAAGATATTTAAAATGGCTTAAAAAATACCACATTAGGTAGGATAGGGCAGGGCTAGTTGAGCATAGAGGTAAGTTGGGCAATCAAAATATCTCAAAAACTATCGACCGCACGCGAAAGCATCAAATAGCATAAAGAAGGGGTTGCGCGAGGGGAACTCATTGTGCGACCACTAGTGGTGATGCGGCGATTGAGAAAAGTATCCGTGCGCATTGTTTGTTTTGTGATTAAAAAGTAAAATAATTGCATCTCGGAAAATTTTATCTGTGAAAGTTAAATGTATTCCTTTCTTAATCAGGTAAGTGTTAATCTTAAGTAAATTTATTGCAGTTTTAATATGTATAACGATTCTGGATATAATTCTAACCGGTTTTCTAATAAATTTACTTTTCCTTTAAAATTTCAGGTTGGGGTTAGTTGAGCTACAATTGCCCAACTAACCCCACGGTTTTAAGTATAAAATGATTTTTTTTATTTTGTAGGATACGGACTTATTAACACTAAGACTACTAGAAGCGCGCTTGTGGCTGCTCCGGTTGTATCGGCAGCGTCGATCTCCGGAGTTAAACAGTGAAGTGCGCGCCCATAACTTGATGGGTGACCGGCGTTGTCGGTTTTGGGCAACGGCACGCGGTGTTCTGCTCGGGGGTGAACGAACGAAGCAACAACCATCCAAGTTATGGAATGAATGAATGGTGTGTGAATGGGAAGGAGTAGGGGTCAAGGTACAATAAGCCTTCAGGCTGCAGTGCACCACTTAGGGGGCGGTCGTCGGGCCTGGGTGGGATGACCCCGAAAGGGCGAAAAAAAATACTACTAGAGTTTTCTCAAGATTTAAATGAGGCTGCGACCCGAACTTTGTACAAGCAACAAAGAAAACGACCTGACATATCTAACTTATAAATTTTCTTATGAAATAGTTAGACCATACCCAAAGGCTGGCCCAAGAAAAGGAGCCAAATCAAACAGAAGATAGAGAAAAGCTGCAATTTTAACAGATGCGAAAGGCATTACAAGAGAAGCAAAATAAAACGGCTTAAAAAGTTTTAAACGAAGACGAATTGATTATAAATTCAATAGTTAAGCTAAGCTACGTACTGTGCTGTTTTATTAATGACATTTGTTGTTTTTTCACTATAACATTATAAATATAAAAAGCAAATTGTCAAAATGTATTTTTATTGTAAACGTATCTAACATTCAGGACATGATTTTACTATACTTTCTAAGTGCTCCCTTGCTCAACTTACCTCACCTATGGGGTACGTTGGGCATACTTGACTATCTACATTAAAATTGATGTAGCTCCTAAATTTAACTTATTAGAAAGAAATTACTATAAACACTATTAATAAGGGATAAATTGCTAATCTATCACTATGCAGTATAAGCCATTAAGACTTATTTTTGAGGAGCTATAACCGATCAAGTGAAAAATTGCTCAACTAGCCCCGCCCTACCCTGCATCTAACTTTATTGGTTCCGGAAATATGGCCATCCCAATCAGGTATTTGGGTAAATTTTACAATACTATATATTCTAGGATTATAAAGTAATCGTCAGCAGCTTTAAAATGATGTACCACTTGACTCCATTTTCCATTTAATTTTTTTGACTTTTGTGTTGGTGGGGGAGGGGATAACCTTGAATAAGTAAATTTTGACACAAAAATGTGTCCCCCTAAAAATAAAAATTGACGAATTTAAGATTTTTTGTAGAAGTGTACAAATAACCAAATTATGGGGGTGGCGCGTTCTAATTGAAATGCACTTTATATTATTTACTAGAGCAATATTATAGAGCCAATATAAAAAAATATTTAAGACTAGCTAAGTAAACTTTAAAATCCTGTCCTTTGCAAACCATAAATTGTATTTTTACCCAGTTTGTAGAAGTTAGTTAGTTATTTAATTATTTAAATTTTGTACAAACTTTTTAGAGACATCTTGTATATGCCTACTTTGCATGCTTAAAGAATCCCCAAATAAAATGTTTATAATATATTTTAGGTAAACCGATTGTTTAGTGATCATGATTTTCAGTTATAGCTTTGAAAACTTGCGTACTTTTGTCAAAGTATTACACGAAAAAATAGTAGAGTAGTACTGTATAAAACTTTTAAATATAAAGTAATATTTAATATAATATTATTATTTCATTATTTAAAAATATTTATAAGTATTTTATCAAAACTTTCTTAAATGCTTTTAATATTGTCCATTATCCTACCAACATAATTATGGCGAACACAAAACAGTGGAACATAATAGTGGTCGACTGGGAACCCATGTCACGTGTCATTTACATGGAGGCCAGAATTCACACCCCCGTGGTTTCTAAGCAACTAGCACAAATGCTTTGAACGCTAAAGGTAACAATTGTGATAGGTCAATATGACAATGTATGGCGTTGTAAACGAGTTAGATGTTAATAAAGAAAATCTTTTATAAACAAAACTTAACCCTTAGGTATGCGCGCGGGGGTTATATTGACCACCACGCGCCTTCTAACGTTACAGTTTTAAACAATATGTATATCGAGTAACGGGAAGTTCAGGGAGTCGGAACAGATGTAATATTTGTCCCCGACAAAATGACAATAAGACATCAAATTTTAGGTAAAGTATAATAGCCAATGTGCAATCATCCCATGAATTCAATTTGTGATCAGTGCTAACTCCAAGACAACAAAAGGAACAGATTTAGAATAAACTTTCACTTTATTTGGTATTATTAATATTTAAAGTATTATTTTCCCCCAAAAAAAAAAGGTTTTTAGTTTTACTTTTTTTTTCTAGGCCAAATGTGAAAATTTTGTTAGAAATGAATGTAATGAAAAATATAAAACATTTTTTAATTTTAATTATTAGGGTCTAAGTACGATTCTCAGTTTTGGGCTCATATAATTTATTTTAATAAATTTGTGTTAACTTAGAAAATGAAATGTACTCATAAATCATAAAATTTAGTTTCAGTCAAATGATTTAATACGAATAATTTTTTCCTGGGGAACTTTTTTATTTAATTATTCATACATCAAACGAAAATGCTCCCAACTCAAAATATAATTTTAGAGTAAAAAAATTTCAAAGGAAAAGTGATTATTGGATGTTTACGGTTGGGGGTCTATTTGACCCCCACGCGCCTACTTAAGTAATAAGAAAGCACGCGCTAACTTAAAGGTTAAAATTGGATTTCAACACCATTCGACTGTAACAATGTGGGTAGTATTTAAATACACGATATTCTGAATCCTATTTAGAATTCATTTGGCTGATATTTAAATAGTATTTCAATATATACATATCTGTGTGTTTGGTATTCGGTGTTCAACTGAATACATTTTGGTTAGTATTCGGGATTTTGCATTGTAAACACCGTTTTTGAACCATGGTATTCGAATACTTGCTTTGTATTCATATTTTGTTATCCAGATTCTGTATTCAAATCCTGGTGTTAAAATTCCGATATTTAAATGTATACTAGACTGGGCCAAAAAAACAAACATTTTGCTAACAGTACTCTAAAAATATTGTTCATGACGACAAACGAAAAATATCCTGAAATTTTCCCCCTCAACATTAGGATGTGCATCATCAAAATTATTGATTTTCTAACAATATAATGTTAAAATTGAAATGAAAATTTATTTCAGCGTTGAATCACTTTGAAAGGAATGAATCTATCGAAAAATGTTAAAAGACCTGTTTTGCAGAGCATCAAATTTTTCCTTAAGAATAATTATTTGCTTTATAAAGATATTGATATTAATGGTGGTTTAAAAATCCAAACTCTAAGTACCCAAATAAAAAATAACACCTAATGTTTAAGGCGCGATTACAAGAAAACAGCTTGTTACCATTTAATTTACTAACAATAAGAGAGCTTCTTAATAGAGAATTTACTTTCCTTTAAGAATATGAAAGCCCTTGAAACGATGTGAATTCCGTCCACGTCCTCGCTATGTGGCGCGTGTATGCGGCGTGGAGCTGCGTGCCAAATTGTTGCAAGTCTGGACGCGGCTTAAGGCTTTATAAATTAATTTCATATTGTCCAAAAAGTGTTAAAAAACTTTACGATGAGGGCGTTAAATTGCAATTGCAGCGTTGCCTAGTAGCTCATTTTTAAAGGGTCGATTGACTATTAGGCATAAAGTAGCGGATGTCCCATTTTAGTTGAAACAGCGGGGTATCTCAGTAGTTAATAAAAATAGAACCTTGCAGTTTTCGCGAATCTGAACTACTTTTTTGTGAAACAAAAATGCCATAAACAAAGCCATAATAGACGTCTTATAGTTTCTGAGCTACAGGGCAATTTTGAAAATTCTGTGTTTTTAAGTACCCTTTGTATCTCAGGTAGCTTGATAACGTATCAAAATGGAAAAACGGTTTCTTATATTACTTTTTACGTAGAATGCAGTGGCGTAAAATTTTTTATATATTATAATATTCTTGTTTTGAAAATATTAATCAATGATGGGTTTTTTCTCAATGGATCACTCTGTATATTTGCCAAAAAATAAATTTGCCTTTTTACAAGCTTTTTAAAAATATATAACACCGTGGGTTCATTTTTATAAACACCTACAAAATTCCCAATGTTCATACTTCACATACAAAATTTGGCAGTAGGCCAAGCGAACAACTCAGTTAACAGTTTTTTTATTGTCTTGATCATTGTAGTAGTGCTTAGGTTACAAATTTCCAAATTGGATTTTGCTATTTTATTTAATTGTATATTTTTTTGTTACAAAAATCTAGGTACGTAGGACTTAGACGAGTAACATTATTAATTTGTAAATAGGTTTAATTAAATATAATTCTTTTAATTTATTGTTATCATAATATATTTACTTTATGCTTATTTCATAAAAAACACACGGTACATTTTTTTATTGCCTCCCCCTTAATTTTTGGACAAATCAATTTAAAAAAGAAAAACTTTGGGATATGAAATTGGGGCATAAATACTATTTTTTAGAATAAAATTAACAAATAAAAATTTCAAGATTGCGGCTGGGAGCCATCTTGGAAAAAATAAAAAATAAAAAGAGGAGTCTTGTGGCACATCATTTTAAAGCTCCTGACGAGTACTTTATAAACCAAGAAATATAAAGTCAAAATTTTTACCAAATACAAAATGGCGATACTTTAAATTACCTAAATACCTGATTTAAATGGCCACATTTCCGAAACTACTAAAGTTAGATGTACCTAATGTAGTATTTTCTTAAAGCTCTTTTAACAAACTTTTTAATGGTGATATAATATACAGGGTGCTTTATTAAAAATATATATTATATATTTTTCTACCCTGTATCTTATCACCGGTATCACCATTAAAAATATTTTTAAAAGAACTTTAAGAAAATATTACACTTAGTACACTTACCTTTATTAGTTTCGAAAATATGGACTTCCAAATCAGGTATTTAGGCAATTTTTTAATTAGGTAGAAGTATTAACTTTATATTCTAGGTTTATAAAGTTCTTTTCAGGAGCTTTAAAATGATGTGTGACAAAACTCCCTTTCATTTTAATTTTTCTTTCAAAGATGGCGCCCAGCCGCCATCTTGAAATATTCATCTGTTAATTTTACTCTTAACTTTAGTATTTATGCATTTATTGCATATTCCAGTTTTCCTTTTGTAAATTGATCCATTTAAAAATAAAAGGGGGACATTAAAGAAATGCACTGTAAGTATAACAAAGAATGTATTTCTTTGGGTTAAGAAGTTTAAAACCATAGTTTTAACAAAGCAAAATGTGTTGCATTGATCAAAAATGTCAGTATACGTATAAATTAATAGCTGTTTATTGGATAAAAATATAAACAAATAGAATATGATAAAAATAAATTAGGAAAATAATTTATTTAAAACCATTTTATAATTAAAAATTTTGCTTAAGAAAGTGCTTCTTATCTAGATTTATAAATCTAACAAAACAAAAAACATTATTAAGTTTAAAAGCAAAATCCAATTTTGCATCGATCAATTTTCTGATTGGTCCGGTGCCAAGTTTTGCCATCTGGTGGTCAGGATTAGTTTTCTTTGCCCTGGTTTTAAGGATTAATGGGTCAGGAAAAACATAAAGCAGCAACATTTACCAAGGAGCTAGTTTCAAGCTTGTGGAGTCTAATTAAAAAGACCGGCTTGGATAGTGTGCTCTAACATAGGGATGGAGGATACACAATAAACCTGAGCAGGTTGCAGTGTTAGAGGATTCCAATCCACCTTCAAGCTAATCTAATCTAATCTAAGGTTAAAGCCTTACTATCCTAAAATACCGTATTATTGCGGATTTTCGTTTAACTCTGCATTATAGTAAATATGTGTTAAAGCCAAGTGTTTGTAAGTTTATTTAAGGATATCTGGACTGGATGCAGCACGACTATATTTTAAGTGGCCACACATGGAATATCTGGACGCGGTCTTAGACCCTAGTGATGCAGATTACGTTGACTTCATACATAGTAATGGTAGGAGTATAGGTATAATAACTCCAGCAGGCCATGTAGATAATTATCCTTATAGAGAAAAACAACAATCAAGATGTGGTGGAAATTGTAATTTTTAATTTTAGTAGTAAAGTTAAGTACAACAATCCCATAAAATTTCCATTTTACTTGCCGTTGTGTTCACACACATAGAATATTGAATGCAATAACTAAACTTTTTTATCGTAAGACGTTTAAAAGTCAGAGAAAATAAAGATAAATATATTTTTTTTTTACCAAACATAAGTAAGTATACACTGCATTCCAATAAAAACAAACAACCCACTATAATTCCGTTATTTGTGCAAGTATGGTTGCCTATCTAATAGTAAAGAGACTGACCGACAGGGTCGGACCAACCTACCAAACAAAACACCAAAAAATATATTTAAAAAAATAATTATATCCTACACTCGGCCGTCCTGACTAAGAATCCGTCTCGGATTCATCTTCACACTGCAACCAAGGTTTCATAAACTCTGAACATGTAGACGTCTGAATTGGCCCGTCATGATTACCTACCTTCACTACGTCATACCTTTCATTTTTCTTTGCCTTGACCACTTCGTACGGTCCTAAAAATTTTCTGTTAATTTTTAGTCCAGACCCAAATTGGGTCCTTTTTATTGCCACTAACTCTCCTTCTTGATAAAGTTTCGGTTTCTTTCTTCTCAAGTTGTAACTTTTCTTATTCTCCTCTTGTATTTTTAATAATTGTTCTTTGCTTTGTTTTCGTAGCTCTTCTCTACCCTCACAGAACTCTTTTCTTACTTCCTCTTCTATTAAGTCTGTTATAGTTACATCCTCTTTCTTTCTCATTTTAACTCCTAATAAGACTTCAAATGGAGTTGTGTTTACACTACGTTGGTATGTAGAATTAAGTGCTCTTTGTACTCGATCCAAATGTTTATACCATTTAGTAGGATCATCTAAGCTAAGCTTTGTAAGCACTGGTATAACAATTCGATGAATTCTCTCTATCTGTCCATTACCACGAGCCACACCTGTTGTGATGGTCACGTGATTTATTTTCTCTTCTTCACAATAATCTTTAAATTCCTTAGCGGTAAACGCAGTTCCCTTATCCGTAATTATTCTAAACGGATTTCCAAAGTTCTTTTGTTGTTTCACAAGACAGAGAACCGTTTCTTTCGCAGTTGTCGATTTAGTGGGATAAAGCCAGGTGAACTTCGTAAAGTCATCAATTACTGCCAAAATGTACTGATAATTTTTTGTTGGTCGATGGAATAGGTCCTAAGTGTCCTCTATTATATATATCCCAAAAATTGCACCTTTGTTTTCAAAATTGGACATTTTTTTCTTTTTAATCAACGAAATTCTTACAGAGCATCAAATTAACCTTCACTGCTCTGTCTTCCAGTAAATTACAAACAATAAGATCTGTCCATGTGGATGATTTAATGCGTTTTTCTGCCATGAAAACTGAAGATATGATGATAATGTTGAAACACAGTTGGCTGCATTAACAACTGCGCGATGACTCAGCATAAAATTCATATGACCACTTGGCGTAACAAACGATGTATACTTGACACTAGTTTCTTCTATACCTACATGAAAAATCCATTCTTTAAATCAATCGTTGTGAAAATTTTTGCGTTTTCCAGCTTGTCTAAAACGTCCTCTATTAGCGGTAACGGAAACCTATCTTTGACTATGTTCCTATTAATTTTTCTAAAATCACAACAAATTCTAGTGGTTCCATCTTTTTACTCACCAGTACTATCGGACTAGCAAAATCTGATGTACTCTCTCTGATTATGCCATCACGAAGCCATTCATTTATCTGCTTATCGACTTCTGTTTTCTCTGATACTGATAATCTTCTTGGTCTTTGGTATATCGGTTCTTCATTTTTTAATATGATTTTCATTTGAACATCTGTGGTTTTGATTTTTTCTGGCTTGTAATTTTCCATTAAATCAGCTACAATTTCTCTGTAATTAGGGTCTTCAATATGCATTAGGTCCAGTTCATTTGGTTCTGAGCTTCCTTCGTCAACAGTAATTCTCATAAGGAAATTATCCTTGGCTCTCTTACTAACAACAACACCATTTTCACCAATATGGACTTCAACAAATATCTATTTGTAACGCTTTACACGCTACAATTTAAATTTTTTTTTTTTTTTGTATGGAGTCCCCCTATACCCCCAATTTTTATTTTTTTTTAGATTTTTTTCTACGCTTACACCCAATTACCAAGCTGGATTCCAAATTTTATCTTTCTAGGTCATCTAGAAGTGGGTTAGGTTTTTTTAGGGCGCAATTGCAATATGCTATGCAGAACTAATATGTTTTTGTACGACCGGGCGTAAAATACAACTTTACGCCCCTATTTGAGGGCGTAAAATTGCACTTTTACGCCCTAGGGCCAAAAAGTATCGAAAACGCCCGCATTTATAAATAAGGGCGTAAAATAGCACTTTTACGCCCTAGGGCAAAAAGTATTAAAAACGCCCGCATTTATAAATTTGTAAAACAATAATAAAATTAAATAATGTTCATTTTTTTAGAAAAACATAGCTTTATTTAATTAAACATGTGTTAAAAGTATACTGAGTACTATTGGAAACATTTAAAGCTGGGAAATTGTCTCCCACTGCAGATAATGCTTGATGCAGATAATATTAATTTTGGTCGTACAAAAATATTCTGCTCGCCCCTCTGGCGTAAAGAAGTTTTACGCCCACAGCTGATTGTTGCCCTCGCGGAGCTTGGGCAACAACTTTTAGCCGCGGGCGTAAAAGGTCTATTTTACGCCCTTGGTACAAAAATAACTATTGGAATATACAGGGTGTCCGGAAAGGTGAGGACAAAATAATAGGGGTGATAGAGTAAGCCAAAATAATGTTACAACTATTGCCTTAGTACAAATAATATTTCACCAACTATATTCCTATATTTATGCATCTTTCTATAGGTAAGCGGCTGTTCATTA